>VDFB02034714.1:91990-141432 GCA_007258455.2 Sequoia sempervirens
AAAGGTTATATGCAAGTCATACACATAGACACCCATGCTAAAAATGCACCAATCATATTAGACATAGAGAAGATATTTTTGACATGTAGCAATCAATGACATACAATAGGTACACATAATCACTCATGTTGAATACATACGATACATGGAGAAAATTATCATACATGAAATAGTCACAAGGTAGACACATGAGATATTGTAAGCCACAATCACATCAGAAATGAAGCCAGTAACATACGAAGCATGAGAGAACATTGAAAGACACATAAGTCACGTTACGAAGCATATTCATGGCATTGAGAGAGTACTCATGTATGAAGAATCTTGAAAAAAATTAATTGCTCACATATAAAGCTTTCATGAAATAATCATGTTGAAAGCACATCAAATATATATAAAACACATAATCACTTCACAAGATATGATGCATACACTTAGGAAATACAAGGCAAGTTAATACACTCAAGGTATGCAAATACATTTGAAGATGTATACATGTTCAAGTAGAAGTATACACTCAAGAAATAGAACATACATAACAAAAATATACACATGCAGTAAACATACAAAAGCACATTAAGCATAAAACAAGCATGTAAGACATGAGGCATACTTATAAGATATGAATCATACATTGGAATACACGTAAGTAGTAAAGTATGAAGTATAGGGGAAAATAAATACATGGAGCATACACCAACATGGAACATAGACTCGAATACTTAAGGCATGAATTATTCCAGAAGTATACACTTGAAAGCATGAGGTGTGCTTGTTAATCACAAGTATGCATGAGAATGGAGTAGACATGCTGAAACACACCAATCATGAAAGACACATCAGGAAGTTATCCACAGAGCAATCATGCTGAATATATTAGCCATAAATGTATACAAGATACAAAGCATGGAGCAAACATGAATACATGTATAAAGAATAATCACAAATTACACGTGAAGCATACAAATACATGAAATACCCTTATAAATACATGGAGTAAGACACTCAATGTGAGACAAATACACATAGAAGCAACAAGCAGTAAATTACACACAAGGCATATAAATCATGTAAATATACGTAGAGAACATAAACTCAGCCAAGGTATGCAATGCATAAATACTTATAAGGTAGGAAGCAATATAAATACACTCAAATAGGAAGCATTCAAATAAGATGCATAGCAATATGCAAAGTAATTGCAAATCATAGGAAACAATTAAAAGACATTAATCCTAGAAACACAAATATACTTCATGAATTAAGAATACCAAATTGATGGGCATTAATTTAAACACAATTAGAATCAAGGTAGCCTTTCTTATTAATCTATTGCTTCTTGCACATTACATGTAACAGTGCATTCAATTTGTAAATTTAAGCAAATTAAATAGATATTAGAACACTCTATAACGATCCCTTTTTAAAGTTGCTTAAGATTTATCCTAAAACACCAATATGCTTCACAGAATAAGAATACCAATAGTAAACAATAACTTCACATAATGAGGGATAAACATATATTTTCCTATTTCCTATTATTACTTATGAAACATATGCAAACCATCATTCAATTTGTGGTTTTCTAAATAAACCAAAAGGATATAAGATACCCCAAATCATCACCCCCTGGCTCATCAACTGCATCAGTGAGGCAAGAGAGGTCCCACACACAAGCATTCCCTTAGAGCACTCCCTTATCAGCACAAGGGTGGCCAACAAAAACCTATTGTAATGACCCCCTTGACCCTCAATGGTAGACCTCCAGCCATCCAAGTAGGGTGGCCTACCTCAAAGGGTCCCTAGTATCTACTCACCTTCATGTGCTTCCAAATCCCCTCCCTAATGATTTGATTGAGAAAGGATAATAATTTGGTAGTGGTTGACATTATAATCATAGAGTATACACTTGAATATAATTGCAAAGTCATAGGGTATACAAATACATATTGAATTCAAATATAGAGTATGTACTCAAATACAAATACAATCATAGAGTATACACTCAAATACAATTTCACTCAAATGAAGTATATTGTTAGACAATTGGGAAGGGGGATTTGGTGTATCCCATGCTACACTGTGGAACCGTCCAACATCCCAAGGTCGTCAAGTATACATCTAAGCATGAAGTAGACATGTGAATACACGTAATACACAAGTATGCACATGACATATGTTACAAAGCATACATATAAGTCATAAAGTAAACTTTGAATACACTTGAATACACATAAACTATCTCAAAGCAGTAGTATTGACTCAAACAACACCTTGCTAAATTTATTAGTCTCCTTAGTCATAGGTATGGTTGAATAGGTTGGCTGCAATGGGACACCCATAGAGGTGTTCCTTCCAAGCCCAAGAGCAGCTACGCAAGCCCCCTTGGCCCAATCATGGTAGACCATAGTCACCCATGTGGGTGGGCTACTTGGAAGGGCCCCTAGCACCTGCAATCCCTTATGCACCTCCTATTTCCCCATCCCCTACAATGATGGAGAGTTTCTAAGGTTGATCCAACCATGCAATAGTTTGGAGAAAGGATTTAAATAGGAGGCTCGTAGATACTCTCTCTAATCCCAAGAGTGGCTACGTAGGCCCTCTTGGCCCAACAATGGCAAACCGTAGTCATCCATGTGGGTGGCCTACTTAGAGGAGAAATATAGCACCTACTCAACCTATCAGTTCCATCCCTCAAACAACTACATGATTGTTTAATGATATAAAAAATTACATCTAATGATTATCATGCCAATAAGTTACCCACAATTACACCATGCTATGGGAATTCATTAATTTATCCAATTATCAAGAGTTCAATGCAAATAATCTATTTACCATATGTAGTAGTCCCTTATGATATTCAATGTTTATATTTATATATTTATCAATTATCAAATATTAATAACTACATTAATATCTTTATCAATATCAAATTTTAATATATTTATCAATTACCAATTCCTTGCATTCATAACATATTTAACAAATATTATTTTCTAATGGTATTTATGATTGCTGATTTAGAGCTATGAAAGCACTCACCCAAGAATTACCACTTGAATTAGACATTAAAGCAAACAAGTAGCTCAACCGAACAATAAGTAGCTCAAGGAAGAAAGCAACTAGCTCAAGCACTCAAGCAAGTATCTCAAGCAGGCAAACAAGTATCTCAAGCAAGTAAGTAACTAGCTCAAGAACTCAGGAAAGTAGCTCAAGCAAGAAAACAAGTACCTCAAGAAAGCAAGAAACTAGCTCAAGCACATAGTCAAGTAGCTCAAGTAGGCAAACAAGTAGCTCAAACAATCAAGCAACTAGCTCAAGCACATAGGAAGGTAGCTCAAGCAAGAAAACAAGTAGCTTGAACAAGAAATCAATTAGCTCAAGCAGGAAAACAAGTAGCTCAAACAAGAAAGAAAGAAATTCAAGAAGACAAGAAAGTAGCTCAAGCATGCAAGTAGGTAGCTCAAGCATGCAAGCAAATAGCTCAAGCATGCAAGCAACTAGCTCAAGCAAGTAGGCATCTAGCTCAAGTAGGCAAGCAAGTAGCTCAACTCAACTAGCTCAAGTAGGAAAGTAGGTAGCTCAAGCACACATAGGATAGCAAGAAAGATGCTCTGATACGACTTGTAATGTCCCCTTTCTGATGGAAGCACTTAAACCTAAATCTTGCTTTCAAAGTGTTCTCAAAGAGACATTAGGAACATTAGAGATCAATAAATTTTAGTAATAACATCTAATAAGTTCAAAGATGATATAAATATTTCATTCTTTTCAAAGGATTATTCATTTCCTCCTTATCACTCACTATGAATGATTCTTCTTTCATATATTTCATAAGTACATTAGATATTAAACATCTTTCAAGATCATAGATGAAAGTCTATTATACCATATAATATCGTAGTGAATGAAAAGAGTCACTATTACTTATAAGGCTCAATAATGCTACAAGCATCATTATTGGATAGTCGTAAATAATATTATATATATATAAATATACACTTATCAATTGTTAACATGCCCTTCCAACTCTCAATATACTTATCCATCCTAATATATTCAAATATATTCATAAATCTTAATATACTTAAATATATTTATAAACATCAACAGAGATTTAAATTAATAATATACCTAAATCCCTATTCTTACCTTCTACACATTATTATATCAATCCATACTATAATGGAACTCATACATTTATACTTGCAAATAATAACCATGATAAGCATAATAGAAAAATAATTAATTTAGATCATAAAATAAATATATATACATATATCTACATATATAATTGCAGAACCTAGTTATGTACCACAAAGTAACAAATATAAACATTAAACATATAGCAGCATACAATAATTATAATGGACTTACCACTATTATTGTTTATTCCTTGGGATCAGGTTTCCAAAGAACCTTTTATTGGAAATATTCCTTCTACTAGAACATACTCTTCCTCTTTCCTTTGATTCTCCCCATCCCCCTTTACATCTACCAAAAATGCCTTTTTATAACATTATTCTTCTACATGGAGAGATATATCCCTTCTAATAGATACTTCTTTTGATAATGCCTGTTGACCATTAATCTTTGTTTCATTCTAATACTTGGCAATATTAATTATCTTTTATGATGAGCATTGCCTTGTAATTATCTTAATCGTTGTTGATTGTTTGTTCTATTTTGAAAATAACAATTGTAATTATAATGTGATTATTGATGGTTATAACTATAATGATTTTTGGATTATATTCATTTTATTTAACTTTGTTGCTTACCAATTTCTTTGTGACTATTTATTTAAATTATGATTTGTATTATTATATTTTGTATTTTATATTTGTAATTTATTTCATTTGTATGTTATATTTATAATTATAATATTATTAATGATAATGATAATTATCTTCAAATTGTAAGTACTCTTGTTTAGATTTTGACATTCATTTGTATTTTATTTATTTGCATTTATATTCTAACATGTATTGTTTTTATGTATTTGGTTTTCAATGCTTAGTAATTTTAGTGTCCTAATTCGGGGACATGACAACCTATGAATTTTTCAACTTAGATAGAAATTCCTAAATTTCACTTGACCTTGGAGCCCTAAGTAGAGAATATCACAAGCTGAGAGATAGCCATAGGGTCAAATGGTTTCCAAACTTCATAAAAGGGGACCAAATAAGGAAATAATTAGGTTCAAGGTAAATGAATAAGATCTTTTTAGTTATGATATTTTTGAGGATTATTTCACTAAGACATACTTTTCCCTATGTCAAGCCTTATGCATGGATGTTAAGATGCAGATGTCTGTAAACCTAATGGTGTTAGTAGTAGACATCCAAAATATAGATGTCAATAGGCCTTTTGATTATGTCATGTTTATTTCAGATGGTATAAATTAAAGTTTGTTAGAATTGAAGAAATATAGTGATGTGGTTCATTTTAACGATTATTCACTTTTGTACCATATTTTATGATTCATTGGTAGAATATTTTGGTCACCATTCCTCTAGGTTAGACCTATTGATGAGCAGAAGCATGTGTTGCATGTCCAAGAATGGATATTGAATACCATATCCTCAAAACAAGGGTGATGCTTGATAATTCCAACAATTTATTGGCTAATGTGTCTCTTGTAAAATTTGAAAGGCTTGAATCATCTACCCAAGTCATTGTGTAGTGGCCCCTTGAATCAATGATTTATTGAAATAAATTGAGCCTCAACCCTTGGTAGATTACCCTATGGACGATGATGATGTTGGAATCAAGGAAAACTGAGAGGGGGGGTGAATGAGTGTTATACAAAATTTAACTTTATTAATTTGATCTTTAAACCACTTATAGCATTGAACCAAAAGAAAGATGCAAGAACACAAAGCAATCAACCACAACACCATAACACAGGGATTTTTTATGTGGAAACCCTATTAGGAGAAAACCATGGTGGAGGTCAATCCACAATATGAGTATACTCAAATATAAGTGTTTACAAAAAGGAATGCACATGCATTCAGGCCCACTGCCTAGAGCTCACTACTCAAATAGAAAAGAAGACTCACTACCTTACAAAAGCATTTGGATTACATCCAGAAGATTTGAACTAAGAGAATAGCATTTGTTAATGCCTGATTTCAGTTTTGATTAAGCACATCAATCACCTTCTTCACCTTCTATCTGCTTCTTTTTTTTAAACTTGGTTGCTTTATTTTGGATCACAAATCCTTTTCTGCACAAGTGAAATTGTGCATAATCGCTCTACAATCCTTCTAAATTTCGCAACACGCATCAACACACTTCGTACATATCTCAAAATGATAGAAATGATTGCTTATATGTACACAACTAAAGATTTAATCAACCACATGTCAAATTCAGAAAAAACATAAAATATTTACAAATTGTTGACTCAATCCACAAATAATTTTCAATGTGCTGCAACCAAAGTCATCCACAACATAGTGAGGACCCAAATCAACATGATCGAACACAAATCACTACAAAAAACTACTCCTTGAAGATCCACAACATGCTACATTCACTTAGTCAGCCTTCTTGCAATGTTAAACAAAAAATAAATCAATTGGATGTTCTAACTTTCGCATGTTGTGAATTCCAACCTATACCTGCTCAAACATGGACAAACCGAAGAGTATAACTAATTTAAATAAGAAAAGTAAGCATTCCCTATGAGATTCTTAAGCATGCTAAGAAGATGAAAACATGATCAAAATAACATGAAATAACAAGTAAATGAACATGAAATCCTAATCTAAGCTACTCAAACCCCATCCCATAGGGGGATTGGTGTCACTTTGATGTGGAAAGTTTCCCTTTTCCAATCCCAATTTGATAAGCTCCAAGATCCTAATAAACAATGGTGATTTTGATGCAAAATGATAGTAGATTCAAGCTAACATGATATGAAAATGGATGGAAATGGATTTTTAAATTCCAGTTTTCCTCAAATATAGTGATAGCAATTGGATGATTGATGGATGAAATGAGTATAAGATGATTTTGCATGAGATGATGGATCTATTTCAAGTAGAAGAGGCCTCTTTTCATAGGATTCAAGGGTTGAAGAAAGAGTGAAATTGATGAATGTGGGAGTAAAAGGGGAGCCAATATAATTGTGACGCTTGTCACAAGGCTAATATATGGAGGTGGAGCACATTTTGGAGAATGTGTAGAGTTAAGGTATGTAGGTTGATGTGTAAGAGGATGTAAGGGAATTAAATGAATATGGTTGAAATTTAAGAGAATGTTGTTGAGGACAAGATGGCATGTTAATGAAAATGTAAGAGAAGTTAATGCCTTTGTAAGGGGCATAAAGGGCTTTGGAAGAAGCATTGAAAACCTTGTAAGAAGTTTAAATGCCTTTGCGAGGGAAAGTCAACAAAAGGGGCTTTAAGGGAATATTCCTTAGAATATGCCTTTGTGAGGATAAATAAGGTAATTACTTATTTAAAAGAATTGATTTTCTTGTGCAACTTGGTTAGTTGACTTGTAGGTGAAGGGGTGAGGGGGATGTAATTTAATTGGAGGGATGTTAATAAGTATGTAAGAGAATTTAATGCCTTTTGGAGGGAAAATCAACAAAAGGGGTTTTGTAAGAGGATTAAATGCCTTTAGAAGAAGCATTGAAAACCTTGTAAGAAGTTTAAATTCCTTTGGGAGGGAAAGTCAACAAAAGGGGCTTTAAGGGAATATTCCCTAGAATATGCCTTTATGAGGATAAATAATGTTATTACTTATTTAAAAGAATTGTTTTTCTTGTGCAACTCGTTTACTTGACCAAGGGTGGAGTTAAAGTATAGGGGCATGGGTAATGGAGATTAGGGGGTAATTAGGTTAATTAATTTAGAATTAAATAATGTAAGTGGGATTAGGGTTTTTATAACATTTGTTAAATAACTAGATATATTTAAACATATGAGAGGACATAGGGGATTTAATTAAATAATTTGATTTATTTAATTGAATTAGATGAACATTAGTGAAATAATCTAATAAATTACTTTATTTGATTAATAGTAGAAATTGATGAATTTAACTAAATAATAAAATTTATTTAGTGCAAAGGTGATTTAGGATGAAATGATGTTAATTAATCAGAATGAAGTGATTGGACTATTTGAGTGTTTACATTTCTCCCCTCTTTGAAGCAATGTACATGTTGCATTGGTTCAAAGAATAACACTATCGATATCAAAATTAAAAAAAAAAAAAAATTGGATGCCCCACTAATGCCCCAACGAAATAAATTACGCTGCTACATTTCCCCCTCATGATATCGAGCAGAGATGTCAATTTTTCAATTGATATCACAATAAAAAGTGAGAGGAGTGGTTATGTTGAAAAGCTAATTCTTTAGAAAGATTAGATATTTGACATAGACAATTTTGGTGATGTATAGATAGTCATCAGCCATGGGTAGCCTCATGTATATTTTTGAGATATCACACATATTTTGGATAGAAATGTTAGTAAAGATCTAAGAATAAGAAGAACAAGATGGATGGATGAACCCTTCAGTCTGAGAAAATGCAGAAGTCCAACAAGTCTTTGAATCATTGAGACTTTATTAGATATGATGAAGAGTGATGATGATTTGCTTATTTGGGAATTGGGACATGAATGGCACAACTTTCCTTATGTTTGATAACACACATAGATACAATGCATCAAGGTATAGACAACTAGGATGACGTGGTATCTAGTGCGATGAACTTTGACTCAGCAAACAGATAGGAGTATTCTTGTTCACACCTGACATATGAAAGCCTTGGTAGGATACACTTCAAAAGTTTCAAACATCTTAGACCAAAACACAGAAAGGCATAACCTAACAATGTAATAGTCAACAAGCTGTTCAAAACCCCTTCCATACACACCTACCAAAGCAAGTATTCACCAAGTTATATTACAAGAATGCCTAACAAACACAACAAACAAAAGATAATGATCAATGCCCCATTCCTATAAATTTCTCTCTAAATATTTTTAGATTAGACATCATCGAGAGGTCATTCAAGTGAGTGCAATAAGATAAATCACAAGAAAAGATCAAGTACACAAACAAGTCAATGTTCTCCATACCTCTAGCCAAGACTAAACTACAGTGATGTCTGATGTTGATGTCTATTGTAGGAAGGATGCATCCTAGGACATGATGTTACTAGATGATTTGTGAGACTAATGGGATGATGGGATAGTGATATCAAGAGTTGACCAACTTGTTTACCTATTGACCTAGACTTAAGACCTACACATTTGAGGTTTCACTTTTAATTTTCTAGACTTTTTTCTGATCATTTTATCAAAGTTTGAAGATGACGATTGATTTATTTTGAGTTAATGTTTATTGTGTGTGAAAGAAAAGTGAGACGGATGGATTTTTTCAAATGTTTGGATGTTTTTCAATATTTTTTGAAATGTTTTGAGGTTGTTGTGGGATTTTTTGAGATGTTTTACAAATGTTTTGATTTTCAAAATTTCCAATGTTTTTGTGCTTTCTGATATTTGACCAAGAACCTACCCTAAGGAACTATCCTAGGGGCCTTGAGGGTTGATCAAAGATTATCCTTGCCTATGTTATACATGCAGAGACCACATAGTTCGATTGACACAAACTCGTTTATTGATAAGATATGAACATGTATGGATTACCAGTTAATTATGACAGACTCCTAAAGGACTAACCTAATGTCTCAAGTGCTGATCAAATAGTATCCTTGCCTATGTTCAAGCTTAGAGATGATGTAGTTCGACATGACAAATCTTTTTTTTTTTTGGATTTTTTACATGTTTCAGATGTTGTTGAGGGTTTTTTTGGATTTTATGAATGTTTTTTCATTTTATGGTGTTTTAAGGAATATTTCAAGAATATACAGAAATATAATCCCATGCAGCTATAAGAACATGCCCCCAATGTGATGTGATAGACTACTCCGATATAGGTAGAGCAGACCGACCTTAGGAATATGCCAATTAGTTCTAGGATGGGACATGATACCAACACAAGATCAATGACGGAGATGCAAATGGGTGATGGAAGGATCAATGGAATGTGATGGGTGAATGTGATGGAAAGTGATGGTAGGTGATGCAGAAAAAGTTGAAGAATCCATGGTGGATGGAAAATTCTTATTTACGTAAGGAACTTGTTTGCTAGGTTTTCACCAAGGTACTTTCCCAAAGTGCCACCAAAGTGGTTTTCACTAGAGGACAATTTTTTTTTTCTTTACTATTTTCAATCCTTTTTCTGATTTTTTTTAATTATTTTTTTATATGTTTTGTATTTTTGATTTGTACCTCACAAGCTTAGGCATAAATTTTTTTGAGGTGGGAGCTATTGATAGGCTCCTACAAAGGCTCACCTTTGGGTGTTGACATCTGATATGCTCCTAATTTGTAACTTGTAGTGACAACAAAGGGTCCCAACTAGTTGGGTTCAAATTTTCCCTTGCTCTTTGGATTTGGTATGTTCTTCTAATTTTCTTTCAACACAAGCTCTCCAACTAGAAATGACCAACTCTTGATATTCTTGTTGTAGCTTCTCTTTAAATGACTTTGACAGACCTACAAGTGGTTCAAAGCATCCATGTGCCACCCATCTAATAGTTCTAGCTCGTTCAACTGTAACACCTAATATTTTTCATCTGTAATGAGATTTTGCAATGATATTCTTAAGGATGGGAGTTCGATCTCAATGGGAAGGATGGATTTAGATCCATAGACTAGGGAGAAAGGGGTTGCACCTGTTGGTGTGCGGATACTTTTTTGATAGGCCCATAAGGTAGGATTTAGCTATAGGTGCCAGTCATGACCAACATGATTGATTGTTAATTTTTTAGGATTTTCAAGATGGTTTTATTCATAGCCTCAACTTGGCTATTACCTTGTGGGTAGTATGGGCTAGAGAAGTGATGTTGGATATTGAATTTTTGGCATAGCTCTCGAACATCTTGGTTTTTGAAAGGTATCCCATTATCTAAGATAAGGGCTTGTGGGACACCATATCAACAAATGAGGTAGTTTAGGATAAATTTTGAGATCTGCTTCCCTATGATATAGGTCATGGGGATGGCTTCTACCCACTTTGTGAAGTATTTTATGGTAGTGATAATGAATGTGTGTCCATTAGATGAGGTGGGCGTGATTTTTCCAATGAGATCGAGCCCCCATTGTGAAAAGGGCCAAGGTGTTATAATTGGTTGGAGCTTCTGAGTGGGTGCATGGATGTGGTCTCCATGTTGTTGGCATTGCAAACATTTTCAAACATAGTCATGAGCTTCCTTCTCCATCATAGGCCAGTAGTACCATGTCCTCAGTAGTTTCTTAGCCAAGGTCATACCACTAGAATTTGAACCACAAATTTCATCGTGTACTTTAGTTAAAGTAGTCAAAGCTTTCTCTGGGTTAAGGAATCGCAATAGGGTTCCTTCGATACTCTTACGATAAAGGGTGTCACCTAAGATAACAAAGCGGGATGACTTCTTAATAAAATTTATTTTGAGGTTTGGAGTGATATCAGTAGGAAGGACTCCTATTTTCAAGTAGGTGTATATGTCATGGTACCAAGGATCACTGGGACCAATGATTTCACACACGAACTCAGACTCTAGTAACTCAAAAGTTGGTATGAGAAGCTGCTCTACAAGGAATTCATGTTTATGGATGTTGTGTGGGATATCTATCAAATGATTCGATTGTTGCCATAGCATCAAATGCTCTATTGTTTACCCTAGGTATTTTCTCAAATGTGATGTTGATGAAGAATTCTTTGATATCCTCCACCAGTTTCTTCAAGTACAGGGTAATTTTTTCATCCTTTGTTTGGTATTCATCATTGACCTAGTTGATAATCAGTTGTGAGTCTCCATAGACCTTAAGTGCCATGATTTTCCATTGTACTGCAATTCAGAGTCCAATTACAAGAGCTTCATATTCGGCAATATTGTTGGTGCAAGGGAAAGATAACCTATATGATTTGGGAATACAATCCCCTTGTGGTGTGATGAAGAAGACTCCTACTCCTGACCCATGTTGTGTATATGACCCATCGAAATATACCTTCCAATGATCTGTTGTATTAAGGTTAAAAATGGACTCATTTGGAAATTCTAATACAAGTGGGTTCTTTGAATATATGGGTGCTTCTGCTAATTGATTTGTAATTACCTATCCCTTGATAGCTTTCTAGTCCACATATTCAATGTCATATTCTACTAGGATCATGACCCATTTAGCCATTCGCCCTGTGAGTGTTGCTTTAGAAAGTAGATATTTGAGGGGGTATATCTTGGTAATGAGTTTTATCTGATGAGCAGACATGTAGTGTCTAAATTGTTGTGAGGCAAACACTACTTCTAGGCAATCCTTCTCAATAAATGTATAGTTTAGCTCATGTCCTACCAAGGTTCTACTAATATAGTAAATGGCTCTTTATTTCCCTATTTCATCATTTTGTGCTAATAGATCCCCAAGTGTTTTTGTTGTTGATATGTATAGGATTAGTGTTTTTTTCTAGATCAGTGGCATGAGGACTAGTGGTGTTAGCAAATATTCTTTGATTTTATTGAATTCCTAATCACATTTCTCATCCCACTTGTATGCTACCCCCTTGTGGAGTAGATGATAATATGGGATAGTTTTATTTGCTAATTGTGCTATGAATTTGCAAATGGATTGGAGCCTTCCCTAAAAACCCCTTAACTGATTTAATGTCTATGGTGCTTCCATTTCAAGGATTACTTTGACTTTTGTAAGGTCTATCTTGATTCCCCTCATTGATACAATATACCCTAGAAGTTTCCTGATTGTACACTAAAGACACATTTCTAGGGATTGAGTCATACCTTGTATTCTTCCAGTCTTTCAAAGATAGAGCTTAGTTTTGCTATGTGATCTTGATGCTTTCTTGATTTGGCTAGTATGTCATCCACATAGTTCTCTACAGATATGTGGATCATGTCATAAAAAATCAAAGTTATAGCCCTTTGGTATGTAGCTTCGGCATTCTTTAACCCAAATGGCATCATGTTCCAACAATAGGTACCCCATGGACAGGTGAAGGATGTCTTATGTTGATCATCCTTTGCTATCATAATCTAATTGTATCCTAAAAAATTTTCCATTAATGATAGAATTTTGTGCCCTGCAGTTAGATCTACAATGATGTCAATGTTAGGAAGGGGAAAATCATCCTTAGGGCGTGCTTTGTTCAAGTCCTTGAAGTCAATGAAGATTCAAATGCCCCCAATGGGCTTAGAAATAGGTACAAGGTTGGAAACCCATCCAGGATAATCAATAGGTTGTATCAAGCCAGCGTCAAGAAATTTTTGCAGCTCAAGTTTGACCAACAATGCAATCTATGGATGCATCTTTCTTAATTTTTGTTTTAATGGCTTCACCTCTAGATAGACTGCTAGATGGTGAAATACTACCTTTGGATCAATTCCTGGCATGTCAGCGTAGGTCCATGTAAAATTCACTTTCCTTTGTTTCAAAAGTGTAGCTAGAATTTCTTGTTCCTCAGTCAAAAGTGACTCTGCATAGAAAGTGATGTGTGGTGTCTCCTTAGTTCCTAGATTGACTAGGTTGCATTTTTCTGCTAGTACTATTGACTTTTCCTAATGGATGGTACTAAGGGGAAGATTGAATCCCTCATCCCTAGGCACCTCAAAGAGGTTTTCACCCTCAAATACGTCCTTTCTTTTTATATTTTTTGGTTCAGAAAGTGCTACAGTGTGGTTTTCACTTAAAGACCTAGACATTACTCTTAGATTTTCAATTTTGCGACTAAGAGATTCAATCATTTCCCCATAGTATGCATGTGTATCCATCCCAATATCAAACCTTGCTTTGTGGTCTCCATACAATAGAGTATCCCTTAGTCTCATGAATTCTGAGAGAGCCTCATCATATTCAAAGATTGGTGGTCCTCATTGGTCACAGTCTATTAGTTGGGGGTAAACAAGCTTTAATTTAGTGGTTTGGTTGTTCAACTCAAAAGACATGGTGGAAATCATAAATAGGGAGGAGTCCTCAAATAGAATGGGTAGGTTAGAGAGGGGGTCCTTGAAAGGATAACTAATTGATACAGGTACCGGCAAGGGAGCTTTGACTATTTTAACCTTAGCACCTTTTCCAAGTATGGTTAACTTTGGAGGGGTACACCGAAGGCCAATATTCTTAAGGCGCTTCTCAGCAATGATAGGTTCTAATAGACCATTGTCATTTTGTTTGAGTTTTTTGTTCTTGTTGTATCCCATGGCAAGCATTAACTATAGCTGTTGTCATCGTCCATTGGAAGAGTAGGCACGAGTCTTTCATCTTGGTATAGCAAACTTGATATATCTTTTTCATCTACCACTTCCTAGCTAAGGTCTCCCCACCTTTTGAATGTGGAGGATTCTGCTTTGAAGGTGTGATCCTAAGAATTTTATCCTACTCTAATGTGAAAATTAACTTTAAAATGCAAGTGATTAAAGACTAAGGACACTTCAAGATTAGCCTAAAGAGTGATAAAACAAGAAGGAAAATGGACAAAACAAGATAAAAACGATTTCACCTTCCTTGTTGTTGATGTCTCCTTAATTGGCCCTTATTTGAGGTGATTTTGTGTGCTCCTTAGATGGTTTCTTGAGTGACTAAATGCAAGCTTAAATGTGAAAAATGATTAAGATGGATAGCTATATGTTATTGGTTGATTGAGGATGCAAATTGGCAGCATGTAGTTATGAAAATTCAAAGTGTTGAAAATGCCCTTGAGGAGGGGGTATTTATAGGATAATTTGAATTCTCTAGAGAATTCAATGGTCAAGATGCATCCAACAAGGCCAAGATGAAGGGTTATGGTGGGTTGAGAACCCACAAGCCCTCACATCTTGACATGTGGATGGTGAAGTGGCCAAGAGAAAATGAGGTGTAAGTGAGGTGTCAAAAAGGTACATGAGGTGGAGGAAGGACAAGCACCTTGGGGAGTGAGAAGATTTCCTCAAAAAGGGATTCCTTGTCCCCAAGTGGGAGTGAAAGGGACATTTGAGGAATTTTGGAATTCCTCAAAAATCTACATGGGAAAAGGAAAGGTGGTTGGAGATATCACATTCCTAGGAGGATCTAGAGGATAAAAGGTGGGCTCCTAAAGGTGGGACTTGGTCACATGTGGAGATTGTGACAAGTCCAAGGTTCTAGTTTTGAAGGATAGAATGTGAATTAAAATCGCATATAAAAGAGGGAATCTAGGATAAATAAAAAAGGAATTAAAAATTCCTTGGGGGGGAGAGTTGACCAAGGTAATAATTAGGTTTGACTAATTAGTAATTAGAAGATAATTATGGGTTAATTAGGATTAGATGAAAATGACATGTGAGGAATTAAATAAATGTAATATTTATTTAATTTATTTGATGAAAAGAGGATTAAGGAGGGTAAGATATTTAATTATTAATTAAATACCTTAGGGATTTGGCAGAATTAAAGATATTAATTAAATAATAGTAATATTACTTAATTAACTCAGCTATGAAGATGTTTAGATGAAAAGTGATAAATTTGGATAAATTAAGTGTCCAAATTTGGATGTCTACATTTTTCCCCTCTTTGAAATGGTGTTACAAAGTAGCATCATTTCAAATAATATTAAAATATAGAACCCAGAAGGAGATGGTTAGATTGTAAAAGATGCCCCAGTCATCAAAGGGATGACTAGGAAGGAAGACGATGGGGGTGAAGATGAAGAGTAGGAATTGAGGATGCCCCCTCGAGAGGACATGCAGGTTGAAGAGAACACGTGTGTGCTCTCGAAATAGATGATGTGATGCAAGGGGAGATGAGGAAGATGATGCAAGGTGATGGGTAAGAGAGTAAGTGATAGGAGATGGGTGAAGCACAAATGAATTTGAGGACAAAAGGTGATGTTGCCCCAGTCAAGGTACAAGCCAAAATGGGTTGATGATGGATGGAGTGTTGTCAATGAGGGAATGAAGGATCTTGAAACAACACGAGGATAGGGAAGGATACATCCCACTGAGTGGTATTGATGAGGGAAGGATACATCCCAAAACACCACGAGGATAGGGAAGGATACATCCCATTGAGTGGTATTGATTAGGGAAGGATACATCCCGAAACACCACTAAAGGATAGGGAAGAATACCTCCCGATGATGATGATGAAAGTGTCGTTGATGAGGGAAGGATACATCCCAAAACAACACCAAAGGGATAGGAAATGATACTAATGGATGATGATGATAATGGGTCATGGCTGGTAACAAGACTGTGGACAAGACCACAGATTTGATTAGGTGATTTGTGCAAGATTGAACAGATGAGGAGAAGATTGATATGTGAGATTTAAGATTTGGTTCGATATCCAAAGATTTGGACGGCAGATGGACTAAAGCTCAGATGAGGATAAGATTAAAGCTCAGATGAGGATTGGATTGAAGACTAGAATGATTGAAGGATATGATTGGATTGATTCTACACCGAGTTCCAGGGTTTAAAGGACATAAGGTGCTGACAATCAGATTTTTCCTAATTTGGCAATTTTCAAAAATTGTCAAATTTTGCCATTTTAGGCAATGTCACGGATATACTTTTGGGAGTCCAAATTTTTTCCAAGAAATACCCAGTATGGAGATAGGAGGAATTGCCAACTAACATCCCAAATTCGAGATATGCATTCGAGTTATGAGTGAACCATTTTTCAAAATGCTGGAAAAAAACACTAAATTGGGATTTTGAGGGTCAAGATGAAAGTTTGAGGCCCCAAAAATGTGCCAAAATGGGTTCCAATGGCTTTCAAAGAAATCCGTTGGGAATCCTCTTGTTATCTCGTAATGCAACTACCCGTCAAATTTCAGCTCAAACGGACACCCGAGTCAAAAGTTATGGCCTCCGGAAGTGTCAATGTAAAAATCAAAAATCAATTTTCAAAATTTCAAGACATGGGTTTTGTTCGCAGAGCAAAATTAGAAAATGGGTCAGAATCAGATTGTTGAAAAAAGGCCAAAATTAGTGAAAATCGGGGGGGAGGAAAAATGGGGTGGGGCAGTGCCACCCTGACTAGGGGCGTTGCTGCCCCGGACGGGGGTGGTTCCGCCTCGCTGCGGCGGGGCGGTTCCGCCCCACTACGGCGAGGCGGTTCCGCCCCGATAGGTGGTGGTTCCACCTCAGGCCGGGGCAATTCTGCCCCACCTAGGGGTGGTTCCACCTCGGGTGGGGGCAATTCCGCCCCGACAGGGGGCAGTGCCACCCCGGACCGGGGCGGTTCCACCCTAACAGGGGGCGGTGCCACCCCAGACTGTGGCAGTTCCACCTCGCTATGGCAGGGCGGTTCCGCCTCGGTCCGGGGTGGTTCCATCCCACTGTAGTGGGGCGGTTCTGCCCCTACAGGGGGCAGTGCCACCTCGGACCAGGGCAGTTCCGCCCTGCTACAGTAGGGGGAGCTAGAGGGCAGGACAAAGGAATACAGGGGAAAGAGATAGGAAAAATTGATGGAGGGATGGGGGGATGGTGGAGAAGGATGAAGGGATGGAGGATACATGCAAGATGATGAAAATGGAAAATGAAATGCAATTCTAAATGCAATATTCCATCTATGGAGCACTAATTTTTTCTATAGCATAAGACACCAAGTGCCAAGGTATGTGGAACCAAGGTGAATTAGTTTCTAATGAATGAAACAAACACAACAGACAATAAGGCTATCCCAACACCCCAAAGTTGTGATGACCTTGGTTGGGCCAAGTATTGAGATAACCACAAGCACAAAAGGATGCCCCAACATAACACAAGACCCCGGGGATCTTGGTGGGTACTATGTGGGACAACCAAGAAGACACAATCAAAGAAAAGATCAAGATATGCCCCTATGTGGACTAATCAAAACATGCCATAATATGATGGATTATGGCGGCCTTGATAAGTGATGATAGGGAGCTCAAATGATAAACAAAAAGAAAAAGCCTCAAAAGATCGCAATCAATTTCAAACGTCCTTTGCCATAGGATCAAGGGGATGGATGGGATTGATGGGGTCTATTAGGAAGGATGCATCCTGTTGAGACCAAAGATGATGGATACTAGACTAAAAGATTGTTATGACATGGGATGTTCAAAATTGATTGGATCTCATGATACAAGTGGATCTCGTTTGTGAAGAACTGGCTAGATAAGGGCATAGCTTGATGGCATGACACAAGGAAGACAAGACATGGGACTGACACACCCTAAAGACCTAGGGGCTCGAGGGCTGATCAAATATTAGGCTTGCCTATGTGAAAGCGCAGAGCCCTCGTAGTTCGATGAAAGGTGGATGATTGACGAAGATGGAGACCTTGATGGATGGTAAATATAGGATGGACAAAAGGAGAAAGACCGATGACAGACGATAGAAGAGCAAAGTGGACAATGAAGATCGATGATGGAACCCCGAGGGTAGATCAAATGACCGACCTTGCCTACGTGAAAGCGCACGTGGCCCCTGCATGGATAAAGGATGATAAGATGATAGGATAAGTGGATAAAAAGATGGGACCGATACAACAAGATAGGATAGACCTATTGGAGATGATCACATAAAGCTTAGGGATGGGATAGTTATCAAAGCATTATAATGACTTGGGATGATGATATGATAGATAGAGGAGTGAAAAAGTGATAGGGGATTGGAAAGATGTGCAAGAGAAGCAGGGGTGATGATGATGAGATAAATGGCATTGGGTTGCATGGGGGGAGGCCTATAGCTAGATACCAATGACAAGGGATTGTGAGATGGGATGAGGATAAAGACGAAAGAATGGATAGAGATATAGGGATGGGGGATGGAAGGGGTTGTTTAGATGGAGAGGAATATAAGGATTGGGAGATGAAAGGGATGCTAGGATAGATGGGGAGATGGAAGGGATGCTATGATAGATGGATAGGAACAGAAGGATTGGGAGATGAAAGGGATGCTAGGATAGATGGATACGAAGATAAGGATGGGGAGATGGAAGGGATGTTGGATAGATGGATACGAAGATAAGGATGGGGAGATGGAAGGGATGCTATGATAGATGGATAGAGAGATGAAGGGATGTTATGATAGATGATTTCTCCAAGGACTATGTCACAAAGGAAGCAAATGCCCCCACTCTAGATATGTCATATATGATGAGGCTGAGGGATGTAAGACGAGTGGATGATAAGATAAAGGAGATAACTGGAGAAGGATAGGATGGGTGACTAAGGAATATGATAGAGCATGGATGAAGGGAATATGTATCAATAGGTGTCCAAAGCATGCATAGATAGGTGCCCCTATTTTAATCAAGATCACAAGAAGGATGGAGGGAATGGGAGATAAATGGGATATGATGGTAGGATGCGGAAGATAGGTGGGATGGGGGGAATTTATGAAGAGGACGAATAACAGGAAGACGGGTGCATAGCATAGCGGATGGAGGGAATGCATATCAGGAAGTTACCCCCAAGTGTAGAGGGGGATTTATGCATGATGCCTATTTTCCAGGTTTTCATCATGGTATTTATCCAAGGTGCTTGTTTTCCAAGTTTTCGCCATTGGATAGATTATTTCTCTTTACTATTTTATTTTATTTTTGTGATTTTTTTCTATTTTTTTGTCGTTTTAGGATTTTTGAAATTTTGGATATCACAAGGAGGTGGATAAGTAGATTTAGAAGACATGTGATAAGGTGGATGAATGACTTACACATCAAGTTCCATACAAGGTGTTAAGAGCCCATGTTCGAAGTGACGGTTGGATGTTGGTACAACCTTACAAATGGATTATGCAAGCAGATGAATTAGAGGGATTGGATGGGGGAGATATGTGGAGTAGTGGGTGGGGTGTTGGAAAATGTATGGATGGAATGATGGGGTGGATATGTGATGGGGAGATGTGTTCAAGACCAACATTGGCACATGTGGTGGTGGATGTGAAAAGATAATAGGATTAAGGGATGGAGAATGTGGGGACAATGGAGGAGATGGAATGGTGAATTTTGGGGCATAGGGACCCAAAAAAGACTTAGGAGATGAAAGGGGTGTATGATTATTTTTTTGATTAGCGACTTTGGATGTTCTTACAGATTTTCCATGTGATGGCATTGCATCTTTTTTCTTTGGGATCCACATGGTTTTGATCTTTGCTTTGTTGGGTCTTTGTGAACTATGGATTTGATGTAGATTTAGATTTTTCTTCTCTTCACCATGTCTTTTAGAGGGGACATGCAGAGTTGTAGATTCATGTGGATGCTTAGATTTATGCATTTTTTCTTTAACAGCCAAAGTTCTTTTAGTAGCAATGGGATGGGTGTGAGGATATGGATGATATGGAGCGACGAAGGTAGGAGTATGGGGACTATGTGTAGATGGAGGATGTGCGGGTATGTGCCTTTGTTGATCCTGATTACGGGACATGTGAGAGGGATGTTTATGATGGATGAAAGGATGAGATGGAGGAGGTGATCTTGGGATATATGGACCCAAGATGGATGGAGTGAATGAAGGATGGGATATGGTGGATGGAGGGATGTAAGGACCCAAAATGGATGGAGGAGATGGAGGGATATGGATGGTGGTTTTGAGGTGATATGATAGAGGAGGAGGGATGGAAACATATGATCTAGTGGGGCGATGGGAAGAGCCAACATTTCTTTTGGAAAAGGCTCGTTGAGGATGTCTAGAGTTGTACCAACATCTTTAGATTGTGAGTCTTGGGAAATAGGTCCAAGACCTTGCATGCACACTTGTTCTTTAACTTGGATGGGCTCTAAAATACCTTTCTCATGAAGGCCTAGACCTTTTCCTTGATAGTTCATTTTCTTGAGCATGCGATCCATGATAGGATTTTTGTTATTTTGAAAACATGATGCGAGTCCATTATTAGGTGGAGGATGATGGGTGGTAAATACATTGTGTTTTTCTTCTGCAAGGAGGCCACCATGGGAGAATGTGAGAGTACCAAGGGGATATGCAAGTGGTGTAGGGATAGTAGTTTTAGGTGATGATGGGGGATCATGAGAGGGATATGAAGGGATAGCAGCATGTGGATAGGTGATATTAGGAGAGGGAGTAGCGGATATGATAGGATTTGGATTTGTGGTAGTGGGATCATGTAATGGAGATGGAGATGGAGTGGTGGAAGCTTGAATGACAAGGGGATCATGGGTTGGAATGGATGGGGGGCTGTGATCTTGAGGTGGACTAGATGGGATGTTAGGATCTTGATCTGGAGAAGGGGATATGCTAGCATACTTTGGATTAGACTCTTGGCATGCCTTATCTTGTGTGGATGGCATGATAATGGAGTCTTGGTGGGACTCTTCAAGTGGGGAAGATGGAGGGATGAAAGATCCATGAGGTTCATTGGGATGGGTTTTGGTGCTAATAGGAGTGGGAGGAGTGGATTGGATTTGGGTATCTTTGATGGATTGGGTAGATCTAGGAGTAGAGGGAGTGGATTGGAATTGGGTGTCTTCAATGGATTCAGTGGTTCTTGGAGTAGAGGGAGTGGATTGGAATTGGGTGTCTTCAATGGATTCAGTGGTTCTTGGAGTAGAGGGAGTGGATTGGAATTGGCTATCTTCGATGGATTCAGTGGTTCTTGGAGTAGAGGGAGTGGATTGGAATTGGGTTTCTTCGATGGATTCAGTGGTTCTTGGAGTAGGAGATGAGGTTTCAATGGATTTAGTGGTTTGAATAGTACTAGGGGTGGTAACATCAATAATAGGTGCAGTATGGAGAAGGGTCTCATCACTAGTGACCATGGATGATAGATCTAGATGGCATGGTTTCATCACTTCAAGATGTGGATTTGGGGATGGCTTCTTTGTCATGAGTCCTTGGAGAACTTCTGAAATGAGAGACTTGCATATGGTTGGCTTGGTTAGGATGGTAGAAATGGATGAGGGATTATGGATTAGTGGCCTAGGGTTAGATGGAGGAATGGGATTGAATGTAGGACTATGAGTAGATGGGGGATTAGGATTGGATGGAGGACTAGGAGTAGATGGATGAATGGGATTGGATGGAGGACTAGGAGTAGATGGAGGACTAGGATTGGATGGAGGGTTAAGGTAAGGATATTGGAGTGGTGAATTAAGATAGGGGACATGGATTGTGGATTGGGACAAGAGGATATAGGTGGTGTAGTGGTACAAGAGGATGTGGGGGATGGATTATAATAAGGGTATTGGGATGGTGGATTATGATTAGGATATGTGGATGTAGGATTAAGGTAAAAGGGTGTGGATGTAAGATTAGTATGGACAGACTGGGAAAGAGGATTAGGATAGGGGGTCATGTATGGGGAATTGTAATAGGAATATTGTGATGGAAGATGAGGATAAGAGGATGTGGATGTTGAATAAGAGGATGATGTAGATGAAGGACATGACAAATATGGGGATGAAGAAGATAATAGATATCCATTGTCAAAGGTGGCATAAGGAGCATGATTAGGCATGGATGAAGACATAACAGGATAGCTCATAGGAGTAATTAGATTTTGGAAAGTGGGTGGAGAAAGCTTACTAGATATGATAGCATCAAGGGGATCTATGTCATATACCTCTTGATCAACAAGACTTTCATTATCAGTGTCGATGTAATTAGGGTTTCCCTTGACCACTATTGATGGAGGATGAGGATTCATGATGATGACAGGATAAACAGGATGGATAAAATATTTTGGAAGGGAACAGATTAAAGCTCAAATCGAGATTTTGGTCAAGCTTAGATCAAGATTGGACAAAAGCTCAGATTAGGATGATTGGATGATGCGATGGGATTGATTTTGATTTTGATGGGATTCGGTAGATGGATGATTATATCAGGTAGATGATTTGATGAATTTTATTAGAATACTAGATCAATTTGATTAGATAGGATCAAATGATTAGATGATGTTGATTGGATGAAGTTGATAGGATTGGTGTGCTTAGATTGATTAGATGAATGGAGGAATGGATTGGTTTGATTAGATAGGAAGAAAAAAAAGGTACCACTATATAGAGCTCAAAAAATTAAGCAATTTTGGTTTTTGAATGAGGTTGATCCAATGCACGATTTGTAAATGATGGCCCCGGGAAGTTGAAGGGGCGTAGTCAGCTTTCTGTGGTAAATCAGGGGCGTAGTTAGCTTTCTACAGTAAATCAGGGGTGTTGATAGCAAAATCAGGGGCATTGATAGCTTTTTGTAGTAAATCAAGGGCACTTTGACCTTTCTATAGCAGAACAGGGGCGCTTCCACTTTTCTGTAGCAGAATCAGGGGCGCTTCTGCCTTTCTGTAGCAAAACAGGGGCGCTTCCACCTTTCTACAACAAAAACAGGGGCGCTTCCACCTTTCTGCAGTAGGACAGAGTTTGGTTTTGATGGTAAAGGCTATGGCAAGGATGCAAAATTACAAAGAAAGGTCAAAGTATCAAAGATTTCACATATTTCTCACAAGAAACACTTCAAGCAAGCACAATCCTATGATTAATATTAAGGGTATGGAAAGGCAAGGTCTTAATCTAGAATGCACAAAGTTTCTAGGGAGTCCTCGATATACTCTCGGTATGTGAGGCACAACCATGAACACCAGCCTGTCACAAGCGTGAGTTGGGAACCCCAGCGAGATACTAAAAGGCTTAGACCAACTCTTTACGTCTATCTAGGTATCACCCTAGCTTCGACGCTCTGCCAATTACGATGTGACTGGATTGGGGTACAACTTTTGTTCTCCCCCCTTTATATACCCCACCGGTATGCGTGGTTGGAATTGTCCCTTGGGGTGATGAAATCCCCAAGCAGGTCCCACTAGAAAGAAGACACTAATCGTTTCCAACTACTCCCCAGGCTCACACGAAGTGCAAGGGGAAAGTGAAAACAAATTAATGCCCCCTTGGGTAACACAAGAACATATAGTCACATCAAGCAATGAAGTTGATTCCCCCTAATTAGACTATGTTGCAAAACAACAAAGATAATCTTTCAAAAAATCCTATCAAATAGATGGTCCTGCAAGCAAATGTTAGCTATCTTCTTCTTCGTCCTTGGTCAAATTTTACCACAATATGCTGCAAAATGTTAGCAAAAAACACCAATATCCTTGCCAAAACAATGTTAGAGGGTTATTACTTGAAAACAGCCAAAAACAGAAGTAAAAACGAAGCTAAAATGAATGTTTTACCTTCCAAATTGTGTTGTTTTGGGGCGCTTCCACCCTTCTACAGCAAAAATAGGGGCGCTTCCGCCTTTCTGCAGCAAAACAGGGGTGCTTCCACCTTTCTGTAGCAGAAACAGGGGCGCTTCCGCCTTTCTGCAACAAGAGGGTAGAAGGCGCCTCCGCCTTTCTGCAACAAGAGGTTAGAGGGCGCTTCCACCTTTCTACAACAAGAGGTTAGAGGGCACTTCTGCCTTTCTGCAACAAGAGGTTAGAGGGTGCTTCCACCTTTCTGCAACAAACTGTATCAGATTTTTAAGAAAATAGAAAGTTGTGCCCCTCCCGCTACAAGAAAAATGTTAGAAAAACCTTCTAAATATATCCCTAATTGCAACAAACTTGTTAGAAGGAAATAAAACTTTCAGATGTAGGGCGCTTCCGCTTTTCTGTAGCAGACAAGAGGGCGCTTCTGCCTTTCTACGGCAAGGCAGAGGGTGCTTCCGCCTTTCTGCAGTAGGACAGAGGGCGCTTCCACCTTTCTGCGGTAAAGCAGAGGGCCCTTTCGCCTTTCTACGACCTTTTCCTGCACAATTCTTAGCCAAAACAAAGGTTAAATACAAGAACCCATTTGTGGGTCCCACCGAGCATGCCAGAAATGTGATCCTAAGAATTTTATCCTACTCTAATGTGAAAATTAACTTAAAAATGCAAGTGATAAAAAACTAAGGACACTTCAAGATTAGCCTAAAGAGTGATAAAACAAGAAGGAAAATGGACAAAACAAGATAAAAACGATTTCACCTTCCTTGTTGTTGATGTCTCCTTGATTGGCCCTTGTTTGAGGTGATTTTGTGTGCTCCTTAGATGGTTTCTTGAGTGACTAAATGCAAGTTTGAATGTGCAAAATGATTAAGATGGATAGCTAGATGTTATTGGATGATTGAGGATGCAAATTGGCAGCATGTAGTTATAAAAATTCAAAGTGTTGAAAATGCCCTTGAGGAGGGGGTATTTATAGGATAATTTGAATTCTCTAGAGAATTCAATGGTCAAGATGCATCCAACAAGGCCAAGATGAAGGGCTATGGTGGGTTGAGAACCCACAAGCCCTCACATCTTGACATGTGGATGGTGAAGTGGCCAAGAGAAAATGAGGTGTAAGTGAGGTGTCAAAAAGGTACATGAGGTGGAGGAAGGACAAGCACCTTGGGGAGTGAGAAGATTTCCTCAAAAAGGGATTCCTTGTCCCCAAGTGGGAGTGAAAGGGACATTTGAGGAATTTTGGAATTCCTCAAAATCTACATGGGAAAAGGAAAGGTGGTTGAGATATAAATTCACATTTAGGAGGATCTAGAGGATAAAAGGTGGGCTCCAAAAAGGTGGGACTTGGTCACATGTGGAGATTGTGACAAGTCCAAGGTTCTAGAACCCTTGGAAGGATAGAATGTGAATTAAAAATTCACATATAAAAAAGGGGAATCTAGGATAAATAAAAAAGAATTAAAAATTCCTTGGGGGGGAGAGTTGACCAAGGTAATAATTAGGTTTGACTAATTAGTAATTAGAAGATAATTATGGGTTAACTAGGATTAAAGGCCAACTTGTAAAAGTTGGAGGATTTGACACATCATAATCAAGGATTAGGCATGTGCACATCCTTATTGAAGAGAATAGGAAATGGATTAGGATTAGATGAAAATGGCATGTGAGGAATTAAATAAATGTAATATTTATTTAATTTATTTGATGAAAAGAGGATTAAGGAGGGTAAGATATTTAATTATTAATTAAATACCTTAGGGATTTGGCAGAATTAAAGATATTAATTAAATAATAGTAATATTACTTAATTAACTCAGATAGGAAGATGTTTAGATGAAAAGTGATAAATTTTGATAAATTAAGTGTCCAAATTTGGATGTCTACAGAAGGTTTGAGATGTTGTGTCGATGGGTTGTGGCTTCCCATGAGATCTAGGAGATTGAGGTAACTCTCCTATTATAAAGGCACTCTTTTTCATCTTATAGTCTCCACACTCATTATCTTGGATGATAACTTTAATATTTGGACTATCCTGAATAGGGGGTGTCTTTGTCTCAGAAGTGGACGCTAAGGTGGATGGGTCTATATATGGGGATGTGGGTCCTTCATCATTTTTTGGGACTTGTAGGATTTTATAATATTTGGCCTCCATATTTTTTCAATAGTAAAAAGGCTCGAGATCACCATGGATTGTGACTTCTTGATTCATGCATGGGAATTTGACACATTGATGGAAAGTGGAGGTGACAACTTGCATCCTATGAATCCATGGATGCCCTAGGAGGATATTATAGGGGAGTTCAAGGTCAAGGACTTCGCAAGTGGTTTCCATGATTGTTGGTCCTACTTGGATAGAGAGTTGAATGGTGCCTTGAGACACCCTTTCTTGATCATCATAAGCTCGAATAGTGATACCTTTTCCTTTTTCGATAACATCTTCTAAGAATCCAAGATTCCTTATTAGTTGTAGAGTACAAATATTCAAACCTGCACCTCCATCCACCAAGACTCATTTGACTTTGTTCTTGTGAACAAGAACTTCAACATGGAATCCACAGTTATGAGATGGTTGGGTGGGGACATCATGCTTAGAAAATGTGAAGAGATGTGGTGTAGTGATATGTCTGTTCATAGCTTGAAACTGATCTACATCAAGATCTGTGGGAATGGAGGATGTGGTCAATGCTTTCTCTAGGACTTCCCTATGTGCGGGTGAGATTTTTAGCAACTCCATGATAGAGATATGGGTAGGGGCCTTTTTTAGTTGGTCTAAGACATTATAACCACTAGGGTTTGATTTCAAATTTGAAATGGGTGGTTTAGATTGTGGAGATGGTCCTAGGATGGTAATTCTGCTGCCATGTGTGGTGACTCCACACTCGGCTCTAGATCCTTTGATATTCACAACTGTGACCCATTCATCCAAAGATGTGACATGGTCATAGATATGGCTCACATTGTTATACTTTCCTTTTTCATTATTGTTGTTTCCCTTGTTGTGATTGGGCATCAGATTCGTGTATATTTTAAGGTCGTGATTCCCAGTTGGTTGTTCAATAGTGATAGTTTTGTCATCAATAAGATCTTGAATCATATTTTTAAGTCTCATACAACCAGTTGTAGTGTGTCCCTTTATTTTTTGAAAATCAAAAAGGTAATTCTCATTATACCATGGTGGTTTAACTTGAGGTTCTTGATAATTTTTGTAAACAGGTAGTTTGATGAGATTTTCCCGTACTAGTTGTTGCATGATAGATTCAATTGGTTCCCCAAGAGGTTTATATTTGTGTTTTAGGGGATATTTGTTTCTTGTGGAGGGTCCACCTTGATCATTCACATTGTTGACTGTTTGATGGTTGGGATGTTGTTGTGATGTGTTGGGCTGCGAGGTGTTTTGGGTTTTGTTTTGTGGTTGTTGGTACATTTGTTGTTGTACATTTGGTCTTCGATCACTGATAACAAATTTTCCGTCAATGACACCATCATTGGTGACATTTTTGTTCTTTTCCCACGTACGAGGCTTGTCATTGTAACTTGTTGATGGTCGATTGTTTTGGTACGCAGGTGTGACCCCTTGTGCTATAAGGGCTCTTTCAATGTTAGGCACCTTGGGAATCAATTGGTCATAGATTGTTATGCATTTTATTTTCAAAGGAAAAGACAAGGTTCATTCAAGGTTGGAGATGATAGTCCCAATTTGTTGTTCTTTTGGCATAGCCCATTTGCTCATGTTGTCTTTGGATCGCCATCATTGTAAGAAGGTTGTGAATGTTTCCCCCTTGGATTTTTTGAGGGTGGATAATTCTTCCAAACTAACATCCATCCCTATGTTAAATGAGTAATTTGTATGAATAAGTCCACAATTTCTTGAATTTTTTTTATTCCATGGGGAAGGTAGGAGAACCATTCCATTGTTGGACCAGCCAAACTTTGAGGGAAGAGTCACATTAAATAAGAATCATCATATGCAACTTCCATACAATGAACATGGAATTCCCTAATGTGATCTTCAAGATTTCCTGTCCCACAATATTTGTCAAATTTTGGTATCTCGAATCCTTGTGGGAATGGAACCATTGTAATGCTTATGTTGAATGGATAGGGGCACAAATTCCCTTGTTATTTTGTTGTCTTTCCTAATTGTAGGTCTAGCACTTGTTGTGAGAGTAATTTAATTTGTGCGGACACATCATTTTTTGGATCGGGTGGTGGGATGAATGTGTTTTGGGGTGGTTTTTTTGCTTCAGTGATAGGCGGGGTGGTTTGTGTGTTTGTGGGAGGATTTTGTAAGTTTTTTTGTGCCAACAATACTTCTTGGTATGCTTGTAATTGTTGTTGTACCAACAATGCTTGTTGTTGGTCTTGTTGTTGTTGTGCCAAAAATGGTTGTTTGTTGGGCTTGTAGCTAAGTTGCTTGTTGTTGTGCTTGGTATTGTTGCAAAGCTTGTTGATAAGTTTGTTGTTGTAACAATGGTTGTGCTTGAGTTTGTTGTGCTTGATATTGAGCTTGTTGAGTAGCTTGTGCAGCTTGTGCGACTTTTTTGTTGTTGCAATAAAGCTTGGGCTTGTGCTTGGACAACCTATTGTGCTTTCTTTGTGGCTTGATGTGCTTGCGCTTGTTGTGTGGCTTGCTATGTAGCTTGTGCAATTTTTTGAGCTTGGAATTGTTGAAGAGCCTATTGATAGGCTTGTTGAGCTGCTTGTAGTGTAATGCTATATTGATTTTCCATGTTTGGGTTTGGTGGTAAAGGTGGAGGATTCAAAATGGTGTGGGATGGTGTGATGAGGTTTTGTTGAGGTGGTTGTTGAGGTGCTCAGTGAGTGATGATAAGGGGTTGTGTGGTAGATGGTGCGGTTGACATGCTAGGTCCTTGGGAGACTACTTTTTGGGGTGTTATATATGGTGTAGTGATTGATTGGGTTGCTTGGATAAATGCCACATAGTGTTGCAATATCAGTGGCATGCTCGGAGGATTTGGTATATTGACTTGATTCATGATTGGAGGATTGTTTTGACTTGATTGACTTTAGATTGATAGGTTAGGTAAAGAGGGTTTCCCTAAACCTTGGATTGTTGATGTTAGAGGGGGAAACAGTTGAAAGATTGGTGGTGTGTTTCCTTGCACAAGTGATGATGATGCATCAAAAGTTCCCCCTTGTCCTAATAAACCCATTCATCCTTGTGATATCATGGGGAGAGAGAGACTTGTGTATCAAGGGAATAAACTAGTGGTGTAGCAAAGGTGGATAAATTGTTGGTGTCATCGAAAATGAGTGGGACATACGGATGTTTTGGGACTTGAGGGATGATATTTGGTAGACCCAAGGTGATGTTTGCATCCAAGTTTTGGTTATTTACAAGGGGATGTGTTGGAAGAGCGTGGAGCAATGAACTCCCCTTAGTAATCATGGGTTGACTTGGAGCATGAGATGATGTTGGTTGTGGGATGGGTTGGATGATGTTTTGGAAGGAAGGTGTGAATGATACTTGTGGCATATTCCCAAGAGTTTGTTCCACAATAGTGCTCACATCATAATTAGAAGGGAGTTTATCCCCTTCCTTTGCTAATGCTAACATGTATTGTGAAGGATTGAGTCTCATCATTATGTTGGAAATCTTGTATTTTTTAGGATTTTGGACTAGCTCCATGATTTCATCTTGGGTCATTCCTTGGAAATTGTTGGTGACATCTTCCACTTGCCCCCCTCCCTCTTGAGGATCTTGTGGTAGTTGAGGGGGATAAAGTGGAGGATTGATAGATTCTCTTAGGTTGAATTTTGATGCAGTTTGGCTTAAATCACTTGAGTTTGAATTTTATTTATTTTTCCCCATGGTCTTCTTGTGTTGTGACCTTGTTTGGACCATAAAATAAGGATAAAATTTTTGGTATATAGGAGGTAAACCTCTAACTCCTTGGGTTGGTCTAAAATTTAGGTACAGAAAAAAGAAAAAACTAGGATGTTTAAGGATCAAAAGATGGTGTTTGTGATAGATGAATGATGGAGAATATGGATGTTTAAACTTTTTTGAACCCTTGGAGGAATACTAGACTTTAGGGTTTTCAGATTTGGTTGGGATTTGGTTTGATTTGATTTTGGATAATGAACTTATAAACCCCAAGATGTTAGATGTTATCTTGGGATGAACTTGTCCACAAGGATGATAATTTCACTAAATATATGAGGAAGGATTCATCCACACACATTTAGTCAAACAAGGTGATTTTGATTTTGATTTGAAGGATTTTACCAAAATCCTAGTATGAATGATTTTTCCAAGGCTCACGATTTGTTTGTGAAATGGGATTTTATTGATGTTTGGGATGGATGAAGATGTTGATTGAATCCTATGTGAACCTAGAGAGACTTCGTTTACAAGATCAAGATATTGAAGAACATGCTATACTTCTAAAACTTTTTCAACCCTATGCAAGAAACTCAAAATGTTGGAACAAACCTATATTTTGACAATAATAGAATGAGTACAAATTTGGATTATTTCTTGAAGCACGTTTGTAAAATTTGTAGACCAATCTATATCTGACTTTGTAAAGTGTTGAAAGACATTTCTTGAGTTCCTTTGGACTAAGATGCTTATGACGATTGATAGACTTTGGTTGTAGGATTTTGATCTTCTGGTAAATCATTTGAACAAACACATATGTGGGGTTCAATTTTCTTTTATCTTGATTAATGAGTTCTTTTTTTACCACATCAACATTTCTTGTTTAGCTTTCAAACTGAATGTCTATGTCTCAATTCCTTTTCATCTCACAAAGTGTATTGTGTGGAAATCAAGGAAATCAAGGAAAAAGTTTCCTATTGTTGACTTTAGTAAGCAAATTGAGATATAAATCCAAATGCTTAGAAACCTCTAAGGATAGAATCCCTAGGGAAAGCAATAACACTTAGATTTTTTCAATTGTATTTGCTTCCTAAAGGGTTTGAAATTTTGATGATGATGTTGAATGTTTGTTCTTCAATGTTTATGATCAAGAAAAGTGTTTTTTTAATTTATTCCAAGAACATATACAACCTTGTGGCTATGAAAGACTATATTTGTTGAATCCCCACTTGCACAAGTCCAACTACGCCTACTTTCAGTGAATGGTTAGATTCTTGACCACACAAGCTTCCCCTTACAATGTACTCACTTCTCGAGTCAACCAAGCATTAGTACCCATGAATCTCCTATGGCATACTTTCTATTTCTATCAAAAGCCGTAAAAGTGTGGGGTGGCTTCAGTACGACTATTCTTGCACCAACAAATAGATCAAGTATTTTGGTCTTTTCTAAACAAGGGTTTTAATGTGGGCATTTCATTCATGGGGGACCATCCATGCAGTGAGAGACCATTGTTGCCCTTCTCATCAAAATAATCCTCGTGATATGGGCCTTTGTTCCAATATCCACACTTATATCCTGGGTGGAAGTTGCTTGGCTTTAGTGTGCTCCCAATTGGATCACTGCCTTGGGAGATTACTTTTTCCCACAAGGCAAGCCCTCTAAGATAAAAAAAAAAGCAAGCAAAAATATTTGTAACTCGATCAATCTTTGTTGCAAACCAAAGAGAGAGACTGTGCACAATATGCTTCACTCACACTCGCAAGATTTATTCAATTTTAAAGTCCAAATTGAAGTGTGTGGGTAATTACTTACACAACTTAATGTCACCAAAAGGCCTTTTGATTCTTAAGATCGTCGTGAGGTGCGAGAGAAGTGCATATGTCTTTTTGATGAAATTATTTTGGGTAAGTAATTACCAAACAAAGAAGCACATGTTCATTTTAAATCCTCAAAGAAATTATTTGATTCATTTTAAAGCACGAAAAACAAAAGATGAAAGTTGTTTGTTCAATTGTTAACCCAAATTCAAAGTTTAGTAAGTTCCTAATGTTCAATTTTTAACCAACTTTGACAAAGCTTGAGTTGTTTGTAAATTTTAAGCCTAAATCACTCTATTTGGTCCTAAAACATAAATGAAAGACAAAAATAGGAAACCTAAGCTATTTCAATGAGCATTAAAAAATGATTTTAGTTTTCCAAGTCGATGTGTCTCTTCAATATCCAAATAATATCAAACTAGACATGTTATCAAACCCAAGCACAACAACAAGCACAAGAGAATTGGCCCTCCTTCTATCACCAAAATGTGAATGCCAACCTATACCTGCTCAAACATGGACAAACCCAAGAGTATTAGTCATTTAAACAAGAAAAATAAGCATTCCCTATAAGATTCTTAAGCATGCTAAGAAGATGAAAACATGATCAAAATAACATGAAATAACATGTAAATGAACATAAAATTCTAATCTAAGCTACTCAAACCCCATCCCATAGGGGGATTGGTGTAACTTTGATGTGGAAAGTGGCCCTTTCCCAATCCCAATTTGATATTAAACTCCAAGATCCCGATGAACAATGGTGATTTTGATGCAAAATGATAGTAGATTCAAGCTAACATGATATGAAAATGGATGAAAATGGATTTGATAAATGTCAATTGCCCTCAAAGATAGTGATAGAAATTTGATGATTGATGGATGAAATGAGTATAAGATAATTTTGCATGAGATGATGGATCTATTTCAAGTAGAAGACGCCTCTTTTTATAGGATTCAAGGGTTGAAGAAAGAGTGAAATTGATGAATGCGGGAGTAAAAGGGGAGCCAATATAATTGTGACACTTGTCACAAGGCTAATGGATGGAGGTGGAGCACATTTTGGAGAATGTGTAGAGTTAAGGTATGTAGGTTGATGTGTAAGAGGATGTAAGGGAATTAAATGAATATGGTTGAAATGTAAAAAAATGTTATTGAGGACAAGATGGCATGTTAATGAGGATGTAAGAGAAGTTAATGCCTTTGTAAGGGGAATAAAGGGCTTTGGAAGAAGCATTGAAAACCTTGTAAGAATTTTAAATGCCTTTGGGAGGGAAAGTCAACAAAAGGGGCTTTAAGGGAATATTCCTTAGAATATGCCTTTGCGAGGATAAATAAGGTAATTACTTATTTAAAAGAATTGATTTTCTTGTGCAACTTGGTTAGTTGACTTGTAGGTGAAGGGTTGAGGGGGATGTAAGAGAATTGAAGACATGTTAATGAGGAGGTAAGAGAAGTTAATGCCTTTGGGAGGGAAAATCAACAAAAGGAGCTTTGTAAGAGGCTTAAATGCCTTTGGAAGAAGCATTGAAAACCTTGTAAGAAATTTAAATGCCTTTGGGAGGGAAAGTCAACAAAAGAGGCTTTAAGGGAATATTCCCTAGAATATGCCTTTGTGAGGATAAATAATGTAATTACTTATTTAAAAGAATTGATTTTTTTGTGCAACTTGTTTAGTTGACCAAGGGTGGAGTTAAAGTCTAGGGAAATGGGTAACGAAGATTAGGGGGTAATTAGGTTAATTAATTTAGAATTAATTGATCTAAGTGTGATTAGGGGTAATTAGGTTAATTAATTTAGAATTAATTAATCTAAGTGGGATTAGGGGTAATTAGGTTAATTAATTTAGAATTAATTAATCTAAGTGGGATTAGGGGTTTTTATAACATTTGTTAAATAATAGATATATTTAAACAAATGAGAGGACATAGGGGATTTAATTAAATAATTTGATTTATTTAATTGAATTAGATGAACATTAGTGAATTAATCTAATAAAGACTTTATTTGATTAATAGTAGAAATTGATGAATTTAACTAAATAATAAGATTTATTTAGTGCAAAGGTGATTTAGGAGGAAATGATGTTAATTAATCAGAATCGGGTGATTGGACTATTTGAGTGTCTACACATGTAAATCAATATGAGGCTCTAAGATTCAAAGATAACATAGTTCATACACCAAACAACCTTCCCTGAGATCCACAACTCAAAATAATAACAGAAAATTGCATATGAATCAATGAACACAATTTTATTGGATGCTCTGTTCTAACTTGATAGTTAATCACTTAGTTTCAATCTAACTTCTGATGCGATCAAATGCTGACGTGCGATCAAATCACTGACTAGGGTTGCCATCAATGACAACATCAATGACTTGTGCAATGTCTCTTGCTAACAAACGATAATGTGCAAAACATCAAGGAAATAAAGCAAGTCATCAACATAGTACCTTTGTGCATATGAATTTGACTTACATCTTCAATTCATTATTAATTAGCTATTAAGTGATCTTTAGATTTACACAACTAATAAATTAATATAAAAAATATTTATTGATAAAAATTTGAAATATCCATATAAAAAAAGAAAAGAAAGAAAAAACTAAAATAAATAATATAATTATTTTACATTTATTTTAAACATTATCTTATGAAAATATCTTTTAACAAAAAAAACTCTTAATCATTTAAAATTTGATTAAATATAATAATTGATGCTTGCATATTTTTATTTCATGGGACTAATGAGAGGGACTAATAATACTACTTTTCTTTGCACCTAATCCTATAGTGTGTATTAGGTTATGATTAGTTGGCTTGTGGTTGTCTTAACTTTTAAATAAGTTACATAACTATTATTATAATCTTATATAGTTATGTAGGTCTTTCTAGGTGATATAATTAAGTATCTAAGTTCGCATGAAGTAGCCAAGATATAATTAGGTCTATATAAGAGTCAGTGGCTAGTTATTATCATCATATTGAGTATTGAGTTCTTATTAAGGAATATCAGACATACACCCCTCAAAGTGGATTAGGAGGTTGACCGGGCTTTAAAATGGCATATTATTAAAAATTATTTTCAACATATTTCCTATTATATTATTCTATCGCAAGTTAAAGTTGTTTCATCGCATACTTTGACTTCAACATACTTAATTAGGAAGTCTCTCCGAGAACTAATCTCACTTCACTTGCTACCCTATTTATTTATTCATGTTCATGAGAGATGGATTCATATAAACCACTACTTATAAAATAAGATCAATGAGTTGAACTCAAAAACTACATAATTGAAATTTGATAAAACGTCATATTTGACACTTTCAAATAAGATAACAAACTATACGATAACTCACAATAATCTATGTCAAAGATACTAAATTTTGTCCAGTGATGATGTTAACATGAACACACACCTTCCCTAAATTTTGTCTAGTGATGATGCCAATAACTAGGAAGCACCAACTTCCCTTTTTTTAATCGTTGTCGTGTTCTTGCCACGCGGAAACACAGTTGACCAATTTTGTCTTCGTCCGCTCGGTCATTCACACGACCCGGTCAGAAAATGAAGTGGCCTTGCTTTCAATTTACGCAATATAGCTGTCCAATATTATTTTCTATGATCGCTTACATCAATTTCAAGAAGCGTCATACGATTGTAGTATCTGTGGCACCAGAGTCGGCAGAAAGCAACATCGATGTGAGACACGGAAAGTTTTGGGCATATGCCTTTAATTGTCTCTTCTCATTTGTGTTTTGTATGCCTAGTCTTTCTATGGTTTTGCAACTTAATGGCACTCTCTTTCCCTATCTTCTAGAGGCCTACCCTGTCTCTTCATTATCCGTCTATTCTTGGATTTACTTTTGCATGTATCGATTTGGTTCAGGCATTGAATCTATTCATCAATATTTTTTAATATATATATCAAAAATTTGGTCAATTGTTGGCTGTGAATTTTACTTGGCGGTGAATTTTCCTTCGATGAATTGCTGGCGATGAATTTGCCGGATGCCCCTCATAACACATTTGTCAATTGATTAATGGCATCCTCTCCATTAATGAATAATGATCTTCATGGAACTCTTTTAATCACTAACACGAATGCTCCAAGATTATTCACATTATTTCATCAATTTTCAACTTGTTACCATTCAATTGGTTGATTAGATGTTTCAAGAAAGTCTCTTAAAATAAAAATTTGTCTATTCAACTTGCTTTAATTAATTGAACAAAATTGACTAAAATGAAAAGTTTAATTTTGAGGGAAACACATTCATATGAGACTTATGATACTTAATATGATTATTAGTGAAATGATTTAGAGGCGCATGTGACTATAATAAGCATGAATTTTTTAAAAAAAATGAAGTAAAAATTAAAGATAACAATGTACAAGATTATTTATAAGAGTAAATGTTTCAATAGTGAGGTTGTTTCAATAGAGTGGAATCTTTCTTGAGAGAATAAGATCACATCATTTAGAAGATCAAACTTACAATCAAATCTTTTATACAATCATTCATATAGAGAGAGAGAGGAGGAAAAACAAGTTATATCTACAAGTTTCTTTTAGGAGAAAATATGTTTTATGAAATTTTGGTGTGTGTATAGTATTTGAGCCTTACAAACAATCTATTTAGCTATCCCATAGCCTTGGTCTAGTGTAATATATATGACATCAAATATGATATGTCAAGTTTGTGTTCTATGTCATTTATTGTTTGTAAAATGTAGATAAGGTGTTGTTTGAAAAAAATATATATCTCCATAACGAGTTGAGAATTTCAAGAGATAATAATAAATATGTACATATGTTTGGAGTTGCATTTGTTAATTTATTATGACTTTTTACTGGTTAACTATTAACTATCACAATAGTTAGATAGAAGCTTTCCAAAGTATTTGAAGAGTTATACTTTTCAAAATAGCATATGAGGTTTCTTTGATTTGTTATGAATTGTTCAATTTTATTTTATTTTGTAAAGTTTCTTAAGTCTTTGTATTGCATCTAAATGAGCTTTTAGTGTCTTTTTAGTTCTGTATTTCATATTTGAAAAGGTGTTGTTTGTTTCTTCACATCTTGACATTATTGCTCAAAAGACTAAAGAAATTATCATCTTTTAGTATCTAATAATTTTTTTCTTAATTAGATCTCCTCATATTATTCCTTGTAGGTTAGTTTAGGTTAGGTTCTACTAGTATGCACAACTCAGTAATGCATACTTTTGTCAAATCTTATGATACTTTATATTTGTCATCTATCTTTAGAATTATATTTGTTGGGTTATAAGGTTCCAAGTTTTAGCGACCACTCGACATTATAGACCACGATCGTTCGATGAATTTTCAATGGATGACTATAGTTGCATTCCGGAAGTGTATCTCTCGAGCACTAGATTTGTAAATTGAATCCTCTGGAATAACATTAGAACTGTTAGATGCGGACACGTGGCGAGATCAAGGGTCATCATCATGGTAATGAACCTGACGGGTTGGATTTTGACGATGAGCGATAGATCATAGAAGAACTTAAATGGCAAAAATATGCACGTGTATAAAGTTTGTTTTAAAAGAGGGACCGCCTAGGAAGAACATAGGACCAAGGGTTAAAAAATTAAGAATGTTTTTTTTGGATTGGTGATAATTGTTTATTTTATTAATTATAAAGCAAAAGATAAAGATTCTACAAATTTTGCAACATCCAAAAAATACCAAAAAAGTTGATCGATGATACTTGTTTATTTTATTAATCATAAAGCAAAAGATACAAATTCTACAAAGTTTGCAACATCCAAAAACTACCAAAATAGCCGATTAACTAGCTCAAAAACTAGAGTATCAGAACTTACCTAAACAACTACGCCTTTATACTACCTAAACGACCTATACCCAAGCCCCAGAATGATTACAATTTCACTGCCAATCCATTAGTTCAGTTTCAGCTTCTTCCACAAACGCAGTCCCTTTTTTCATGCATCTCCTCTCTGGCAACGTCTTTTAGATTTTCTATGAGTTTGGTCTAATTTCATTAGCTAAGCACAAATTTTAAGTGCTTTCCACCCATGCTCTGCTCCTTCATGCCACCGGTCTTTAGTGTGACCCTTTGGCCATCTGATAAAGAGGTGATTTAAATCTACAGGCCCCCACCATCCATTCCTTCTATTTTTACCAACCCTAATCTTGGTATCACCTGTTCTAGAATGCTTTCCATGTCCACTAAAAAATCTTTATGCACCAAAGTTTTCATTACTTTCCTCAGCTTGTTTCACTGGTTCTCCTAAGTGTAAACCCCAAGCCATGACCAACGAATAGATATCCATATTCCTTTTGAATTTATGGGTCAATTTTTCAAATCCATCCCCTAATACTAATTGAACTGATTGCACCACCTGCTCTTTCTTGTAGAGAAATAAACCTCGCAACCTTTGCATAGATGCTTTACCCAAAACAGGGTCCAACTTCCTCCATGATGTCATGGTCAAACTAGCCTCCATTGCTTTTCTATTTCACTGGCTTCCAACCTACCACCCATCCCCAAAAGGATACAATCCTTACACTTGAACTCGAAGAAGCATCGAGGGTGATGAGGTGAATGTCATTATAACACCTCATTTTGCCAACCTTCTCCATAAATGCACCATCCTTGTCACCTTTCCTATCTTAATTCACCAAAGTCGAGGTTTTGGTACTTTTCCTAACCTTAGTTGCAAGTCTTTCTTGGTCATCTTTATAGTCAGTGGGTCGGATGTTTCAAAAAATTCAAAACTTCAGACTTTGGTTCTAGGGTTCCTAGTTTTAGCGACCATGCAACATTATGGACCACGACCATTCAATTAATTTTTGATGGACGACTGTAGTTGCATTTTGGAATTATATCTCTCAAGCACTAGATTTGTGAATTGAAACCTCAAAAATAACATTAGAATTGTTAGATGCGAACATGTGGTGAGATCAAGGGTCATCATTGTGGTAATGAACCCGATGGGTTGGATTTTGGCGATGAGCGATAGAAGAACTTAAGTGGCAGAAATATGCATGTGCATAAAGTTTGTTTTAAAAGAGGGACTGCCTAGGAAGAACGTAGGACCAAGGCTTAAGAACTTAAGAATGTTTTACACAAAGGATGTGGCAAATCAATCTAACCATCACCATTCGATGATTTTTTTATGGATGACTGTAGGTGCATTCCGCAAGTAAATTTCTGAAGTAGTAGACTTGTGAATTAAAACCTCTGGAATAACACTAGAGCCGTTAGATGTAGACACATGGCAAGATCAAGGCTCAGTTCTCTCTTTTCATTGTTTCAATGACTCTACATATTACATTTCATTTAATTGAAATTATCAATGCCATATGAACATCCGAAGTGATTGATTGGACAACTCATGATTCATAGCTTTAATGAAACAAGATTTGTAATGATTTCATATCATTTGAGTGGCACTATATTTTGGCGATTTTGATAGCTTGTCAGCTTAAGGTATAGTTTGCATGCAACCAGACGTCAATCAAATTAAACATTCTAATTGTACATGTAAGGCTTAAGTTACTATTACACGAATTGATTAAGTTGGTTTTTTGGTTTGAGTGAATCATCATTATGAATCATGATTATACGATATACCTAACCTCACACGTGACATGTGTGAGGTGTACATAGCAACGAAGCTAGTAGTGGTACTATTGGCAACACTATTGGCCCACAAATAAGGATAGTGATGACAACTTAAATAATTTGTTGAAGGATAAAGGCCTTACTATTGAGTGCAATGTTTGAATTGTTGTAAGGGTTTTTATTTTGTAGGGTTAATAAGGATTTAGGAAGAAGATCATGTTGCATTATTGGGGATACTCTAACTTCTCTTGTCCGCAGTTATGTAGTTATAAAGTCAAAGACCAATTTCCTTCAAGTTCAGAATAGGTGGAATTGGAAAGAAGTTGATTTGGTTCACTTGAATTCTTAGATAGGTTTTGAACTAGGAGAGGCTCTCTGATGGGCATAACTACTATTCCTAGTGCATGGAAGCTACAGGGAAAAGATGGGAGTAGTTTTACAACCCCTCATCTTCTGTGTGAGTTTGATTTTCAAAGGGGAGAAGTACATTTTGTATCTTCACAACTCCCATTTCCCCATGCATTTATTTTGAGAGCTACTGGTCGATCCAGGAAGTCCCATGCATTTATTTTCAGAGCCCATGGTTGACCAAGAGAGTCCCATTTATTTTTAGACAAACATGTATTACATTTACATTTTCACCAGCAATCCAGTAGAAGCTTGGTGCGTGCGCCTACATTTGTATTTGTACTATGTAATAATGTGACATTGTCATTCAGTTGTAATAAAATAAATGGTTTTGATATTAGAAAGTAGTTGATGAAATTAGAGAAATTGTGCTATTAAAAAGCATAGAAAAGCAACTGATGAATCTATTCATATCAGTTTTTTTTGCTTTGAGAAATTAAGTATTATCAATTTATGAAATAATTACATGCAGATTTTAAAGTAAAACATAAAGCAATAAAATTGAAAAAAGAAAGTTGGCAATTTTGACAATTGACAACTTGTTAGCTTGAGGTACATTTTGCATGTAGCGAGGCTATCAGAGTCCAGATGTCAATCAAATTAAACATTTAATTAAATGTAAGGCTTAAGCTAAGTACTCAAATCAATTAAGTTGGTTTTTTGGTTTGCATGAATCATGATTATCACTATACTCAACCTCACGCGTGACACGTGTAAGGTGTACATAGGGACCAGGCTAGTAGTGGCACTATTGGTAGCACTGTTGGCCCATAAATAAGTATTAAGGATAGTGAGCACAACTAAAATAATTCATTGAAGGCTAAAGGCTATACTATTGAATCTCAAGTGCAATGTTTGAATTGTCATAAGGGTTTTCATTTTGTAGGGTTAATAAGGATTTAGGAAGAAGATGATGTGGTATTATGGGGGTTACTCTAAATTACCCCTCCTACAGTTATGTATTTACAGATTAAAAGACCAATTTCCTTCAAGTTCAGAATTGGTGGAATTGGAAAGAAGTTTATTTGGTTGACCTGACTTCTCAAACAGGTTTTGAGCCAGGATGGGGAACTTTGATGGAGATAATTTCTCTCCCAGTGCATGGAAGTTGCAAGTAGAAGATGGGAGTAGTTTTACAACCCCTCATCTTCTACATGACTCTAATTTTCAAAGGGGATAAGTACTTTTTGTATCTTTAATAGCTCCAATTTCCCCCATTTGATTAGCCCCCCTTTCCCCATGCATATTTTTCAAACACCATGATTAGCTGTGGCCCCCCTCCATGCATTTATTTTTAGAGACCATGGCAGAAGCTTGGTGCTTGTGCTTACATTTGTATTCGTACTATATGTAATAATATGACATTGTCATTTAGTTGTAATAAAATAAATGGTTGTGCTATTAATGTGACATTGTAATTCATTTTATTAAGTCCTTTGCAATGTTAAGTGTTACTATGTTATTAATGGTTGTGCTATTAATGTGACATTGTTATTCATTTTATAAAGGCGTTGATGTGAATTCTAGCACATTAAAGGTTGAAAAAACTTTAAACACATGTTTACTATTTATATCATAAATTACTTAACTGTTCAATGAGCATTCGATGTATGGTTGTAGTTGCATTCCAAAATGAAATGCACAAAGGTTGAGAACTTAAACATCCAGAATCACCCTATAACCATTAGATTTAAAAAGATCAACGATTTAGATTCTTTAGAATTTTTTGTCAATACAGGACTAAAAATATCACTTTTAGTTTACACTGCTAAGTGATTTTATTTTTAAGTCAGAGGGTCAATACACGGGGAGATTTCAGTCTTCAGTTTTCTCATTGTAGTGCACCACCCAGAACCCTATTCTAGGTTCCGCAGTTCCACTTCCAACAAATCCATTCTAGTAACCTAGTTTCCATGACTGCCAACATTAATCTTTCCAAGAATCAAAATTCAAGTAAGTGAAAGAATTCGTGTGGCTATGTTTCATAGTTTGACGTTTCCTAAAATCTTATTTTGTCAAAAATTGAAGTTTGGGTTTAGGGCTAAGAGACTTAAGAATTAAGAAAAATTAAGGAGGACTAATAGGGAATTCACAGTTTCACATTGTATAAGCATGTCTATCAGCAGTACCACTAGAGCAATGTCAGAGAAAAAATACATTATGCAAAATTTCTTAAAACCCCAAGTTTCACTAATGAATACCATGATATTTGTGATCCTGAAACCTATGGTAGGCATACATCAGAACTTAGATTTTCATCTGAGAATAAGGCCTCAAAGAAAATGCAAGTTAATAGTATTAATGCACTGTGGGTAACTAGATTAGAGCACATGATGTTACATGAGGTTTTCCCTTGCCCAGAATTTATTATGGTTTGTGCCCAAAATTATGACGATAACAAAAGAGTAATTGTTAAAAAAAATAGCAAAGAAGAATTGTTATCCATTAATGCAGAAGAACTTGGAAAAGTGTTGGGATTTACAACTGAAGAATTTGGAAATGTCCACATTGACCTAGAAAAGCTTGCTATTGATTATGAATTCATGGATGAAATGGAGAAAAAATATTTCTTAAATAGAATAGTTCAAGATAGAAACAAATTGAAAGGTGATCATAAGCCTCCTTATGATTTGGAAATTTTTAAACCATGGGTTCAGGATACTATTTCCATGCTAGCATTTTGCCTCATACTAGATAGCAATTTGGAAGTGGGTGCATGCCTCCTTGAAATGGTGTATAATATCCATTATGGTGTTCCACATGTCAAATATAATTTTATTGAGCACATTGTAGATTCCATGCATAAACAATTTTTAATGATTAAAGGAGGTTCCACCAAGACTTTTATGTTCACAACCTACTTGTGTTATCTTTTTCTATTCAAATTCAAATGAATGTTTCAGACCAACAAGCTTTCGATTCGGCCCTATAGTAATCCCAAGGACAAGAAAATGGCTCCACTATATGAATGGACCACTGTTATAAGGATGCATGATTCTCGAAGGAACTATAGTCATTTTGTAGACTACTTTTTGGCTCCATTGTATCAAGCAATTACAAATATTCCAATGCCTAGATTGCCTATGTCATGTAGAAACTGCATTCAACTAGGAAAATAAATACAATTGGTTGATTGGTGCTTAATGGAAGAATATATTGTGCTAAGATTTTATGCATCAAGAGTACAACCATACAAGCTTCCAATACATGTGACAGAAAGGGTTTTTTCTTTGGAATATGTAAGGTAGATGCAGAGTACTGATTAACTACACTTTACCAGCCAGCAAAAGAAGACCTTATTTCCTTATTTACCTTTTTCATGTGGAGGGATCACATTTGAGAGAAAATCATTTAGTGTGGCACATAATCTTTTTAATTTTTTTGATTTCATGCTATCTTTGATTGGCAGTATGATCCATGTGACACCATTAAATCAATGATTATGCTCAATAAGAATGTTGCAAGTAGAATTCAACATGAAAGTAAACCATTTCTTGAAAACTTGAGAAACAGGGATTCTTGGGATGAGCTCAAAATTGCAATGGAGAAAAGTGTTGCTTGGAATGGTATTTCTTTTGAACAATTGTTAGCAAAACTTATGGCATTGCATCGAAAGACAATTAGGAGGTAGAACATTTTTTATCAAAAAACTGCTAAACCATCTAGTAGAGTAAAAATGTCAGGTTCTCTAGGGAAGGAAGTTATAGAAAAAAAATTGGTCATGATAAAAAAATTACTGCCTTTTGGCCTGTGAGGAAGGAGCGAAGTGAACCAAGAGCTCTTGCAGAGTATGGAGATAATGAAGAAGATAGTGAGTTTAGCAAATTGTGGAATATAGAGCATCCAAATGAACAAGGTGATAAAGAAAGTGATCATGAATCTAATGATGATAGGGAAGAAGGAAGCCATGTCAATTTCAAACTTGGTTTAAGTGAGGCAACAAAAGAAGCATATACTACTGGAGCAGCCATAGCTAAAAAAATGGGTTATGAAGGTGGTCCTTTGGTATCCCAAAGACAAGGCCCTTGGACAGTAATAGATGCAGAGCATAGAAAAGCAAGTGATTTTTCCAGCCTTGGGATTGGAGGTGAAAAAGTAGACCTAGGCCATACAAGTCAATTTGTTAGAGCTTCAAATCCTCATCCTCATGGTCAGACACAATCACAACTAGGACATGCCCATGGTGGAGAGCGTATTGCAACTGGAACTTCATCTGGTGGCAATGGTATGGGTAGTAGTACTAGTAGTGGTCACATGTGCTACAACAACAAACTACGCGCACAAGAGGACAACAATATAATATACCACAGAAACACTAGGTGATCAAGGAATATAGAATAGGAAAAGGATTTTGATAGGTCCAAATCACACTACCAGTGGATCCACCACAAAGAAGTTATTTCTAGGCACCCCCCCAATTCCAGTTAGTCTGGTTGTGACATCATTAGAAATTGTATTCCTTCACCATTCAAGCATTCCATCGTTTCTGTGTCCCTAGGTTTTCATTACATTAAAGGGTTTAAAAAGAAATCAGACATGAATAAAAGAGAAAAGAAGCAATTGATGGAGAGTGCATCGGTTGTAACTTTAGAGCCTACAACAACCATGGTATTACACACATTTGACACAAATAAAGAAATCATGGAGTACACATTTCTTGTTCGCACTGTTCAAGACAAACTAGCAAATCATATGGCTCGATTTGAATTCTAGGTGAACAATATTCAATTAGATTTTTTTGGACTAAAAAATATTAACAAAATTAATGTATCAAAGAATAACAATGAATTGGTGTAGACATCATTTCTAAAGCAAGATAGAGAGAAGAAAAGGTTGCAGACTCAAAGTGAAAAGTTACAGGGAGACCTAGCAAGTGAGAAAACAAAGAGGAAAGTAGTAGATAACAAGAGGTCAATGAATTAGAAAAAAGAATAAAAAAATATACCTGTGCATCAACAAGCAAAGAGGATAAGTAGAATGAGACTACAACGAATGAACTAAAGCAAAGGCTAGATGAAAGAAACAAGAAATATGATGAGGGAAAATCCACTTTAGAAAAACTAAGACTAAGCATTGCGAATGGAAAAGCATAGTGGGAACAAAAATTAGAGGAGAGAAAAAGAAATGAAAGATTAGAGGTAGAGCTGATGGAGGCAAAAAATGAAATTGAGACTTGTCAAAATAAGTTATCTTCATTTTGTAGAGAGACAATGAGCCATATGAAAAAAAAGATCTAGGATGAAATAATGCAGGGGATTGATCATTTGTGTGACATGTTTCAATTGATTGATGCTATCAGACAACATCATAAGAAGCTCACCAAATATTTAGTGGACAACAAAAATGTGTTGGCATTACAAAAATATGTAAATGAAATACAATAAATAGTCTACAAAGCCAATGACAATGTTTTGAAATCAAAAGGGATTACTAATCGGCTTGCTACATCAATGATGTTGTCATCTATCATTGAAAAGTGTTTGAGAATGCATGAAACAAAGGAATATTTGCATTTGGTTGCAAACAAGATGAAGAAGTTGGATGAAAAGGTAAGGAACTTCACACAGCTTGGTTTGCCAGAGGGTTTTGACACAAATGAGTGATTCATTGGAAATAATGATTTTAGAAAGAAGATGGAGGATGCAATGAAGATTGATTTGGGCTGGTTTCTTCAAAAATCAGATGTGGTGAACTACCTAGATTCCATCAAACCATTGCTAACCTTAAATGCAAAATTGATTGAAGAATGCAAGACAGGTTCCAATTTGAATCATAAATTGTTAGCAAATCTTCAAGTCAAACAACATCAGTTAGAACAAATGACAATTCCACCACCTGAATAGTGGAAGTTGCTAGAAAAGGTGTTGTAGTGATTTGATTTTTGATAATATGAGTTTCCAATTTCCAACTCAGCTCTGTGCAGAGTTGTCTTTGTTCCAACTCAGACTTCAGTAATGTGTTGATGTTAAATAATAAATTATTTGTATTATTTATTTTTTCATTTGAAGAAAAAGTCTAGTAATGGTTTCAATTACTAGATACACTTTGAATGATTCTTGATGTTCATTGTTGTATATTCTACTAATACTATTGCTAATATGTTATTAAGCATTGAGCTGAGTGATTAAATGCAAAGTACATGTTCAAGTTTTACTTTTAACACAGTTAAAATATGAACTATAAGGTGATTTTAAATCTAGGCATCCATAATCTTTGTGAAATTGCATTACAATTCACACATCGATAATCAATCTCCATGACTACTTATCAGATCCACTAAAAATTTATATGAATTTATGTTTTAATCAAGGTACTTTAACTAGTTCATTAAAATAGATCCAGAATTAAAACATACATCAATGCATAATGACAAAGAAGATTAATGAAAGATCATTGATCAGATTTCATTAATAATTAATTTAAAATGTTACAGTTGGTTGTTGGAGAGATGATAGAATCAAAATAAGGGAGAAAAAAAAGCTTATTCGCTAGTCCTTTAATTTTTATAACCATGTTGCGGGGTATGTGCAGGATCATGATAGGCCAAAAAGTGGGGATATGATGGGTATGTGACTGACGACTTTTTTCCCAAAATTGATGAAATGAAAGGGGTTTTTAAGGATGTTCTTGGCTTTCCACCAATACCAAGTGCATGCTTTACTTTGAATTTAATAAAATAGTATTATTCATTTTCTATTTCCAGGTATGACTAAGTCCTAATTATTAAGGTTGATTGAAAAAATCTATAGCTTTCAAAGTACGTATCACATTTTTGAATCTGAAGTATGCATCATTCTATGCTTTTACATGCTATGGGATTAAAAAAAAAAATTGAATTCCGAAGTTTTGACCAAGTTAAGGTGGGTGGGACATACGAGTTTTATATTTTAAAAGTTGTATTCATAGTAATTGTACTTGGAAAAATTGAAAAATATGCATCATCGGGACATGAATCCTCTACTTATATCTAAAATTTAATAAAAAAATATTATCATTTTATTATGGTTAGGGTGGTTAGAAAGACACCTTCTTTTTCCCTAGGAAATTTAGTACTCTTGCATTGAAATTTCAAATTTTCACCAAATAAGCTTTTTTTAAAAAAATAAACCTAGTAGTTTAGAAACTACATTCAATTTACTACATATTTTATTCTTACATATTTTTGAAATAATATAGATAACTTATTCAATTTTTTAAGTTAAGTTGGCTAACTCTAATTTTTTGAATTTTTTTGCCACTTAAGAGCCTGTTTTTTCCATGATGATCCTACACATACCCCATGGTGGATTATCTATTATTGGAATTGGAATGATAGATTTTTGGTTAGTTTCATTATTGTGGTTACTATCACTCAAATTCATGGTTTTGGTGTTTTTCCTAACCTTAGTCGCTAGTCCTCAGAGTGTTATAATTTATAACCTTATCGGTCACTAGTCATCAGAGTTTTATAATTTATAACCTTATCAGGGAGTTCTAAATTTTCATAACTTCCTGATTCCCTGAGTTGGTTCACTTTGTTAAGTTGCAAGTCTTTCTTGGTCATCTTTGTAGTCGGTGGGTCGAAGGTTTCGAAAACTTTGAAACTTCAAAGTTTGGTTCTAAGGTTCCAAGTTTTAGTGACCACGTGACATAATGGACTAAACTAGAGTTGTCTTTTTAGGAATTTCCAAAATCATGCATGTTTAAAGGCCATCTTTTTAAGGAATGAAATTGAATGCCACATTCAATGCATGTCCTATCAAAAATAATGACATAAGTGTGTGGCGAAGTTTTACTCAGACATTTAGCCTACATTATTGTTCTTTGGCAAGGCTAGTACTTCTCAAGTGCAAACATTCTTTTTACTCAGACATTTAGCCCAGACATTCTCATTCTTTGCCAAGGCTAGTACTTATAAGTGAAAACATTCTTTCTCCATGAATTTGCATTTTGTGCTCATGCAGAGTGAATGTACAGTTGACGTAAGGGATACGAAGCTCAGACCTTTTAAGTTAGAAGAATTTTGGGCATGCCTAGAGAGGGATGACAAGTCTGAGCTAGATATAAACCTCTTATAAAGTGGGCTAGCTCACACTTGAGGGTTTCCAAAAGCTGCACGTTAAGTGTGGACCTGATAAGTGCATGTGCGAGAAGGTACATTCTGCAGACATAGGAAATTAAAGCCGCAGATGGGACTATAATTGCATAAATTTCTTTTGAAGTTGTTTCTCAAGCGCTGGGGATTCCAGAAAGGTAACCTATAGAAGACATGTATGTCGCAGTGGCAGGTGAATTTTTTGAAGTGAATAAAGACTGGTGTAAGAACTCCATGGCCAAAACCTGGCTGAAGTCTTAAAGGAGAGGTAAGTCACAACAACTGAATAAACTTAAAAGAGTGCATTTTAAGGGAGAAATTGTAGATTCTATTGCTTTATTGTACCACGTTGTTCGGAATGCACAAGTTGAGTAATTTGAGGATTGGATGTACTAGTTTATCTTGATAGTTTGTGATGAGAAAATTTTCATTGACTAGGCTAAAGTTATTTGCTTCCATTTGAATGAGCAATTAATTAATTTCCTTAAGACTGCTACTTTTTGTATGTGTTCTTGCCTGACCTACATTGTAGGTAGTCAGAGGTCCTTTTGGCTCGGCTTGGATCTGCAAGGAACCCCATCTTCTAATATTTTTATGTATAAATGCTTTCCTTAGTGTTGAAAAATGAGGTGTTTTCTTAGCTTAATACTCTGTAAAACTTTAATATTGCTAATCTAAGTAAGTCTTTTCTTTGCTACATTTATTATTTGTGGATGATTATCTTGATTAATCCATTTTACTATTGTAGAATGTAGAGAAAAGTTGATAGAAGAACTAGACAAGATATTATAAATATCACACAAGATATACCGTAGAGAAACCCTTTCAGGAAAAAACTCCACCAAGAATTATTCTATTATTCAATCTCTGAATTACAATAGCTCCAATTCTTGCTTGAGAATTCTTCTTCTATCTTAACCAATCTTCTTCACACCTGCAATAACAATTATGAAAACTCTATTCAACTTGAATGAGATATAGAGTCAATATGCAACCTTGTAATCTCCAAATGGTGATAATTACAATGTACAAGCTCAAACCCTTGAAAAGGTACGCCATATTCCTTCAAGTTGATTTATTCAGTGAAGACTAAAGCTTAAAACATGTGCTTCATGCATTTTGGTGTCCCAAACTGAAGCTACAACTTCTCCTTCACTTCGGTGATAATTCCAAAGCTCTTCCTCAAAGATGGCACCCTTAAGTAAAGCCACTTAACTAAACCTTCAGAAATATCTTATCGTGCATGAGAGGTAAATCCAATAAAGCATCTTGGGTGCCCAAGTTGGCTTCAAGTGCTTTATAGTTAACTAAAACATTTACTCAACACCATTCCCAAATAATGGTCATCCCTTGTTAGCTAGAGGTAGTCCTTGTTATTTGTCATACAACTAAATGTTATTTAGCCATGCATTACAAGTTAACTGAATCTAACTACATGCAACTCAAAATAACCAGATT
>VDFB02034714.1:141532-168702 GCA_007258455.2 Sequoia sempervirens
GGATTCCAGAAAGGGAACCTATAGAAGACATGTATGTCGCAGTGGCAGGTGAATTTTTCAAAGTGAATAAAGACTGATGTAAGAACTCCATGGCCAAAACCTGGCTGAAGTCAGAAAGGAGAGGTAAGTCACAACAACTGAATAAACTTAAAAGAGTGCATTTTAAGGGAGAAATTACAAATTATATTGCTTTATTATATCACATTGTTGGGAATGCACAAGTTGAGAAATTTGAGGATTGGATGTACCAGTTTATCTTGATAGTTTGTGATGAGAACATTTTCATTGACTAGGCTGAAGTTATTTGCTTCCATTTGAATGAGCAATTAATTAATTTCCTTAAGACTGCTACTTTTTGTATGTGTTCTTGCCTGACCTACATTGTAGGTAGTTAGAGGTCCTTTTGGCTAGGGTTGGATCAACAAGGAATCCCATTTCTAATATTCTTATGTATAAATGTTTTCCTCAGTGTTGAAAAATGAGGTTTTTTCTTAGCTTAATACTCTGTAAAACTTTAATATTGCTGATCTAAGTAAGTCTTTTCTTTGTTACATTTATTCTTTGTGGATGATTATCTTGATTAATCCATTTTACTGTTGTAGAATGTAGAGAAAAGTTGATAGAAGAACTAGACAAGATATTAGAAATATCACACAAGATATACCGTGGAGAAACCCTTTCAGGAAAAAACTCCACCAAGAATTATTCTATTATTCAATCTCTGAATTACAATAGCACCAATTCTTGCTTAAGAATGCTTCTTCTATCTTAACCAATCTTCTTCACACCTGCAATAACAATTATGAAAACTCTATTCAACTTGAATGAGATATAAAGCCAATATGCAACCTTGTAATCTTCAAATGGTGATAATTACAATGCACAAGCTCAAGCCCTTGAAAAGGTATGCCATATTCCTTCAAGTTGAGTTATTCAGTGAAGACTAAAGCTTAAAACATGTGCTTCATGCATTTTGGTGTCCCAAACTGAAGCTACAACTTCTCCTTCACTTCGGTGATAATTCCAAAGCTCTTCCTCAAAGATGGCACCCTTAAGTAAAGCTGCTTAACTAAGCCTTTAGAAATATCTTATCATACATGAGAGGTAAATCCAATAAAGCATCTTGGGTGCCCAAGTTGGCTTCAAGTACTTTATAGTTAACTGAAACATTTACTCAACACCATTCCCAAATAATGGTCATCCCTTGTTAGCTAGAGGTAGTCCTTGTTATCTGTCAGACAACTCAATGTTATTTAGCCATGCATTACAAGTTAACTGAATCTAACTACATGCAACTCAAAATAACCAACATGCATGGAACATGCACTTGCATGCAACTGAAGATAACTGAACCGAACTGAACTGAACTGAACTGAACTGAACTAAACTAAACTAAACTAAACTAAACTAAACTAAACTAAACTGATTCTAAACTGAGATAAACTAAACTAAACTGATTCTAAACTGAACAGAACTAAACTAAACTAAACTAAACTAAACTAAACTAAACTGAATTGATCTGAACTTAACTTAACTGAACTTCAAGCATGCAAACATCAAATCCTAACTCCTAGCATCTTTACATGCAATCAGAAGTGTTAACAGTTACTCCGTATAGTTAACTAAACACAAGGTGAGTTTCACCTTACCATGTGAGTGTCTCATGTGTCCCTATTATTTAGGAATTCACTATGGATTCCCTCACATGCTTCTTACATTTAGAATTAATTAAAAATGTCAATAATCATGATTATTTCATCAAATATTAACCTCATCCTAATCTTAGTGTTATTGAACACATTGCAAGAATCTAGGAGATACATGAAATAATTAATGTTTAGGATTTGTAATTGAATGGAAACCTATTTCCAACATTCTCCCACTTGACATTATACATTGCAATTATTCTAAACAAGGAATAATAAATTTAAATCAAGTACAGGACTCAAGGCCAATGGCCTTCCTGCACCATGAGAACTTATCTATAGGAACTAGCTTCGTAAGATAATCTGCAACATTAATTAAAGTGTCAACTTTTTCAATTAGGGCAGGTGCATGAAGTTGGTCACATTTTTGTGGCCAAATGGGAAAAAAATTTGGAAAGACATAACGCGCTCGCATTATAACACGAGTGCATTATGTGATTTTAAAAGAAAAAAAAGTCAAATGTGTATCATTTGCTCTTTACTATTTCTCAGCTCTTCCCACGATAAAAAATCCTCACTTTCTCCCTCGCATTCTAGGAGGAAGGATTTCTACAAATTTCATCAAGAACAGTTGGATTTTTTTTGCAAATATGGCCCAACGACGATGGAGAGATGCTGGAGGTAAGTATTGTTTGCTATTTGTTTCTGAATTTGTTAGTTTGAATTGATTTTGTTTGTTTTTCATTAGATTTTATTTTTTTTTTAATTTGTAGGAAATCCTACAAATCCTCAACAAGAAGAGGAGGTAAATCCTCAACAAAATCAACCTCCCCCACCATTCTCTCAATTCCCTCCTGGCACTCAAGAAAATTTGAGGAGTGAAATTGAGAACAATAGAAAACAACTTGAGGATCTTATCAGTAGGTTAAGTGATCCAAATGCTTCGACCACAGAAAGAATGCTTCTAGAAAATTCATTGAAAGACATGTTAAAAAATGTAGATGCAATCACCCAACAAATATCTGGATGGAAAGATAGGAGGCAGATAGCTAGGGCATATTATGCGGACAAATTATCATATAAACAAGTAAAATATTTAAAAATTACTAAAGGTGATTTGTGCTCTCTATTCACTAACCCCAAAACAAATCAAAATCTTACCCTCAATGAAAAGAGGTTACCTATTCATTGGTGCCACCACCAAGAGATTAAGAATCATTTTTATGAAAGATGGTATATGATCTTTGATTACCCACCATGCAATAATTGTGAATTCCCCCAATATTTTCTTAGGAAACTGTACAGTGAATTTGTATTGAACCAAATCCCAAATTATTTTGATATGAGGGAGTTCCAGGGGAGAGGTGGGGGGTCAACTCAGGATAGGCCCGGTGCACAGCCAGATCCTATGTGGTAAGGGAGACGACCTCTCGCTAGGCCGCCTCATGAGAAAATTATGATGCCTATCATTGCAAAGGAGAGTGTCGACATAGATACATTGCAGGTGATCACAACTTTTACCCAGAGTGTCATCCATCACACTAGCCTTATTGTACAATGCCATCAAAGGGAGTCTTCAGGTGGTGGCCTTCAAACCCATGTGTGTCAATCTTGTGGGGCGACTTGTTCATATGACTCTACCAGATTTCAAGAGGGTGCTACACAGGATCCATATGCTACTACGTAGCCTGATCTGTATGCATCTATAGGGATGGAGAGGACGATTGACATTTTGCATGATGCATATGGCATTGACAGTCAGGTAAAATTCAGCATGTTCATTGAATTTAATTTATTAAATTTCAATTGTGAAATGCACGATTAACTAATTTAGTTTTACTATTTTAATAAAATTGCAGGATCACAGTGTAGAGACTAGATACACCAGTCATCCACCTACTTATTTTTGTAGTACACCTATTGGTGGGGTATGTAAAGTTAGTAAACAATTATAAATTTATTACATGTCTTAATAGCATTGTTTTACAAATGGTATTTTAATATGTGATTTTGGATGTTGAATAAGGTACTGTTGGAGGTTTCAAGGAAACACCTTCGAGTGCCAGTAGATTTGATCAAAAGTCCATAGAGGTAATCTAGAATTTAAAGAGAACTTAAGTAATGAATTCTAAGTTTAATAGATTTGTGTAGTTTATATTCATATTGTTGGTTATGTTGCATTACACATCATTCAAACTCAAAGCATTACTTCGAATTCAATAACTAATAATCAGAAATATATCTATTTTTAATACTTTTACTCAAAATTTTGTTCATTAGATCTCATACGTTATAAGTCATCACATGGATCGCTATTTTAACTTTTTTTTGATTGAATTATTTTTTTATTTTTTTTTCAGATGTTGGTGACAGAAACACCGCCAAACGTTATGAGGGCAATGGATATTGGTGTTTCCTCTGCTATACAATCCTTGATGGCGTTGATAGGGGAGGTATGAGGAAAATTACTAAATTTCAATTTACATTCATTGTTATAGATGAACTAGTTCTAGTGAAAAATCAAACCATTATTGATTCGTAGTTTAATTCCTATTTGGATGGTTTATATAGGACTTGAGCATGCCTAAGCATCATTGTGCAAATATTTCCATCGAGGAGAGTGATCGTGAGATGGCCGTAAGTGATTATTTTGTTAAATATATTAATTTTTATAATGTAACTTCTATATATTAATGTCTTTACTTCTTATTGTAACAGTTGAAACTTCACCTGGAGTTAAACACTAGGAGGTGCAGCAGGAGCACTCCTTGAGAATAACAGAAATGGGTGACAAAATTATTGCCATTGGATTGCCTAGAAAAGGGAAAAAAAATTGTATTTGAACTAGAGCATGTAGAGAAATGAATTTTGAATGCACATAGCCCTTTGTTGTATGCCTATATGGAAATTTTGTACATATTTTGTATTGGATATATTTGAAATTGTATGCCAATATGGCATTCTCGTAAGCCTATATGGCTATTTTGTAACTATATTTTATACTTATATCGATATATATTAGTGTATGCGTACATGGCTATTTGCTTAATACAAATATTTTTTATCGATGGTGTCCATATTTGCAAATTATAAATTCATGGTTCAATAGATATGAGTTACATGTATTCAAATATATACTTTACAACTTACACACATATACTTTTTGACTTACGTACATGAACATTGAAAAGTGTGAAAATTTATGTGTTTGGAAGTCAAATGTAAGCTAATTTTGCAATTCTTAGTTCTTGCATACTCGATCTTATGGACTTATATTCCTTCCTAGCACATATTGTGAATATTTCTCATATGGTGCAGAAGATAGATTCCTCATTTTTGAGCCACTCATAGCAAAGAGATTCACAATAAGACTTTAGCATTGGAACACTACTCCATACTTCTCTTGTTTAGACCATAAAGGATTGAAATTTCTTAATTTGATGCAATGATAGTCGTGAGATGAGAATTTATATAACCATTCCTATTTTGAAACTTCACATCTAATACTGCATCAACAAGAACTTAAGAAGTGTTGCATAAGAGTGTTAGGTTTGATAGGCCTTCTCTTCCCTAAGGGAGGAGAGCAAGTGCATCTTGAATTTTGAACAAAATTTTTAAGAAGCAAACATTTTACCTAAAAGCTTCAAACCTAGATGACATATTTGGCTAAGTCTATCTTGAAAATCATCAATGCACGTTCAAACTCTAAAGGAGATTCTCCCTGAAAAACAAACTGTACCCTTTTTCCCAAGGAAAGAAATTGCAACAAGTTGCATGTGATTTATCTTATTTCTTTCTCACAGCCTCGGTCAATCATTCATGGCTCGGATAATTCCGCTCCAAGGAAAGGACACCCAAAAAATCAATGGTGATTCTTCTATGATCTGCAAGAAAAAGGTTTGGGCTCTTTCACAATGTAAATAATTATGTAACACTATTTTCTTGTTTGCCTTCCACACGAAAAATGTTCACACTTTTCGATTGATCAATGATCAATAATGGTTGATTGTAAACACTTGACATTTTTATGTTTGAACTTTAATAATTTATAATTTTGTATCATGACATTCGAGTAGATCACTAATATTTTAATATTTCACTATGAAAGTGGTGGTGTATTTTTTCTATGTTATTCGACTATTAATATGGTGGTGTATTCTGAACTTGATTACGGCTGAAAATATGTATATATTTCTGACTTTTATATGTTTTTCTATTACCAAACCCAAAACGAACCGAACCCAAAAAAAAAATTCCTAAATCGGTGAACCAAGTTCTTGAACCCGTTCCCGAACCAAAAATCGAACCGGTAACATAGTAAAAAATAGATTTTGTAGTTTATATTCATAACGTTGATTACATTGCATTGTACATCTTTCAAACTGAAAGCATTGCTTCATATTTCATAACTAATAAATAGATGCTGATAGATGAAAAAATTTCAATTACAATGTAGTTTTTACAAAGTCAACCTAAGCAGTTATGCAATTACTTCACATTGCATAACTAATAACTAGGAGCAGTTGCTAATTGCATTTGGTTTTCATGGCATTCTATGAGACCACATTTCTTTGAGGCATTTTTTCAAATAGTTCACTACCTTGTCTATACTACCACATTTTTCATAAATGTCTACCAAAGCATTTTGTCAAATAGTTCAACTGTTTCCTTGTTGCTATGGTTGAAAGCCTATAACAAGTGCTTTCGAACAAGCTATGGATGCTTGGAAAAAATCTATCAAAAGCATAATAGTAAGCAATATCATAGACAAGGCAGTGAACTGTTTGAAAAAATGCCTCAAAGAAATGTGGTCTCAATGGTGCTGGAATGCCATGATAATCCACAACAATTTGCTTGTCATGGCATTCATCATGCGATTCCATCACCATGAGACCACATTTCTTTGGGGCATTTTTTCAAAGAGTTCACTACCTTGTCTATGCTAACACATTTTTCATACATGTCTATCAAAGCATTTTATCAAACAGTTCTTTGCCTTGCTGCTATGGCTAAAAGCCTAAAATAGGTGCTTTCGAACAACTATATGGATGCTTAGAAAAAAAATCTATGATAGCATAATAGTAAGAAACAAGCTGATGCAATACAAAGATTGCCAAACCAATCAACAACTCAGGGGACTCTTGTCTCAAACTCATTTTGGAGAAGATCAAACAAAATTTCAACATTTCATCAGAAATCTACTTTTCATCCACTCAAATTCTCTTATCATTCATCATTCATCCTTCCACAAATTTGTATTCCAATTGACTCATTCAAAGCAAAAAACTATTTTAGAAAATTTTGATTCAATCAATTAGATCAACATGCATTTAAAAAATGCCATTTTCAACAAGGCACTCTTCCATTCAATCAATTCATTCAACTTGTCCCAAATAGTCAATCCATCATTATAATTGGCTTTTAGACTTTTAATAGACCATCAAGCACTATGAAAATCATTATTACAACTGATACAAATTAGGAACTTGCTCTCTTTTAACTTTGTTCTGACTGAACTTACAATTTCATGTATTATTTTACACCAAGACTCCTCATTGTCCAACTGTCAAAACAACATATCTCACTTCTAAACCTTGTCCAAGACTCCATACATTCCTGACACCATAACTTAGACAACATTATCTCAAAATCAACTCACTGATCATTGTTAGGTCAGACTTATATTCTCTGAGCAGTCAAGGCACTACTTCTCAATGAGACATTCATGCCCTAAATTGGGTAAACCAAAAACACATGTTTCAAAACCCAAGATACAAACGAATTTTAGAGACCTCTTAATGCCCATGTCCTCATATCAAAAACTCAAAATAACTTATATTGAAGAAATAAGTAGTTTTTAGTCTAAATGCTATCAAAAAGGCTACTAAAATAGCTCTAATTTTCAAAGAAGACCCCCTTCAAACATTCCAAAAATACTTAAAACCTCAAAAAATTCATTATTCATAACACAAAACTCCCAATTTATCTATTTTCAGGGATTAAAAGACTCCTTTTTACAGTATATTGACAAGCCCTTGTTTATAGGGTGAAAAAATCAAAAATCAATGAGGGTTTCCTGTATAGGCTACATGCAAACCTCAAAACCTCTGGCCAACCTTTGGAACATGTCAAAATACATCTAAAAAGGAATTTGGAAACATCTTCTAACCCATGCACCTTTTCTTTCTCCACTATCATGCTAGAAACTGTTCATTTTGACTGGAAAACTCATAATTTCCTATGTAGCAGCAACTCCTTCAAGGTATTCTTGCTTTTTCCTCCACTCAAAAACATAAAAACATAAAAAATAACCTATCCCTAACCTACTCCACCAATCTACCTGACCTACATTGGTGGAGTAGTGTGTAAATGCCTTATAAGACTCAAAACTCAATGCACAAGATTTCAGACTGAGCCATAATAAGAATGCTCAAACAAACACTAAATTTAATGGATTCCTTCCCAAATGGATGCAAAAAATTGGTGATTCCCCAACCTACTGGAAACAATCTAAATTTGAACCCTAAACTCTTGCACATTCCGTACAAGTTAAGAAACAACTAAAAAATACATAAAATAAGCTAAAACAGGCAACTCTTTGTTAATTTAATTCTTCCAAAATACAATGATCTCTTTGCTCGGCCTTTACAATGATTTTAAAGAAGTTTCCAACCATAAACTACTTCTTCATCTTCCTTGAACGACCTATGAGTCGTCCTCTTCCTTGATTTTCTTGTTTTGTCTCTTCACATTCTTTCTTTTTCTCTCTTTTACATATTTAGCATTTTGACAATATTACACTTTGTGCTTTTTCATGCCTTGATTACATTTAATTTTGGAATTACATGGAATTAAATACATTTTTGACAACTTATCCTTTTGAAGGCATTACATGACCTAGGTGTTCCTGCACCACAAGCTATGGTCTCATGGTTTTTATTCACATCAACATGATTTGATTCACATTTTTTTTACGTGAAAATCAACTTGAAATAGATTTGTATTATGGAGCTATATTAAGTTGCCACTTCAAAAATTGATGTAACAATGATACAAAATAATGTTTGAGACTACAAGAAGGCATCAAAATGGCTAGAGTACTAAACAAATTATTATGATTTACGAATAATGTTGATAACTCTACTTAGTTGGTAACTCTCCTTAGTTGGCTTCTTTTTCAAAATCATACAAATTGAACCCTAGCATCAATAGACTCTACATATCAAGCTACCACAATTCAAGTTACATCAGGCCCATATCACCGAGACACAACCTGAACAATAGGAGGAGTGGCCTATTTCAACATACTACACTCAAACCCTTAAGGGATCGATCAGGTTGAACATAGCTCATGGCGATTCTGCATGTTTGGGTGTGAAAGAGGACCATGCCTAGCGTAAAAATTCCTACTCAAATGCGTTGGAATAGTCTGTTTGGTCACACAAATTATAGAACAAAAATTGCGCCACCTTGCAACTTTCCACTGCTTGCATTTGACACTTTTTCCATCAACATAATGTTAGACACCACGGGAAAACCACTCTGATATAATGAAAACTGAGAGAGGTTATTGTAGAGGGGCCCAACATGATCCCATAGGATCAGACAAGAATTTTATAAGCATCACGGTGTCCAAGTAACCTCATGTTGAATTTTGCAGCCATTTTGCCCTTAGAACCCTCAAGGGATCGATCCGGTTGAATGTAGCTCGGAGGGATTCTGCATATTTGGGTGGGAAAGAGGACCATTACTAGTGTAAACATGCCAATTTGAATGTATTGGAACAATCTATTTGGTCACACGAGTTGCATAACAAAAATTGCACCACCTTGCAACTTTCCACTACTTGCATTTGACACTTTTTGCATCAACTGAAAACTAGACACCACAAGAAAACCACTCCGAGATAACAAAAACTGAGAGAGGTTATTGTAGAGGGGTCCAACACAATCTCATAGGATTAGATGAGAAGTTTATAAGCATCATGGTGTCCAAGTAACCTCATATTGAAGTTTGCAGCCATTTTGCCCTTTGGACCCTTAAGGGATCGATCCGGTTGAATGTAGCTCGGAGCAATTCTGTGTATTTGGGTGTGAAAGAGTACCATGCCTAGTGTAAAAATTCCTATTCAGACACGTTGGAATAGTCTGTTTGGTCACACAAGTTGCAGAACAAAAATTGCACCACTTTGCAACTTTCCACTGCTTCCATTTAACACTTTTTCCATCAACTGAAAATTGGAGACTACAGGAAAACCACTCTGAGATAACAAAAAATAAGAGAGGTTATTGTAGAGGGGCCCAAAATGATCTCATCGGCTCATCGGATCATACGAGAATTTTATAAGCATCACGGTGTCTGAGTAACCTCATTCTGAAGTTTGCGGCCATATTGCCCTTCGGACCCTTAAGGGATCAATCTGGTTGAACGTAGCTCTGAGCGATTCTGCATGTTTGGGTGTGAAAGAGTACCATTCCTAGCATAAAAATTCCTATTCAGACACATTGGAATAGTCCCTTTGATCACATGAATTGCAGAACGAAAATTGCACCACTTTGCAACTTTCCACTGCTTCCATTTGACACTTTCTTCATCAACTAAAAAATGGAGACTACAGGAAAACCACTCTGAGATAACAAAAACCGAGAGAGGTTATTGTAGAGGGTCCCAACGCAATCCCATAGGATTAGATGAGAATTTTCTAAGGGTCACAGTGTTCGAGTAACCTCATGCTGAAGTTTGCTGCCATTTTTCCCTTTGGACCCTAAAGAGATCGATCTAGTTGAACGTAGCTCTGAGTGATTCCACATGTTTGGGTGTGAAAGAGGACCATTCCTAGTGTAAACATGCCTATTTAGATGTATTGGAATAGTTTTTTTGGTCACACAAGTTGCAATGCCACATTCAATGCATGTCCTATCAAAAATAATGACATAAGTATGTGGCGAAGTTTTACTCAGACATTTAGCCTACATTATCGTTCTTTGGCAAGGCTAGTACTTCTCAAGTGCAAACATTCTTTTTACTTAGACATTTATCCCATGTATTCTTTCTCTTTGCTAAGGCCAGTACTTATGAAGTGAAAACATTCTTTCTCCATTAATTTACATTTTGGGCTCATGCAGAGTGAATCTACAGTTGACGTAAGGGATCCAAAGCTCAGACCTTTTAAGTTAGAATAATTTTGGGCATGCCTAGAGAGGGATGAAAAGTCTGAGCTAGATATAAAACTCTTAGAAAATGGGCTAGCTCACACTAGAGGGTTTCCAGAAGCTGCACGTTGAGTGTGGACCTGATAAGTGCATGTGCGAGAAGGTACATTCCGCAGACATAGGAAATTAAAGCCATGGATGGGACTATAATTGCATAAATTTCTTCTGAATTTGTTTCTCAAGTGCTACGAATTCCAAAAAGGGAACCTATAGAAGACATGTATGTCGCAGTGGTAGGTGAATCTTTCAAAGTGAATAAAGACTGGTGTAAGAACTCCATGGCCAAAACCTAGCTGAAGTCTGAAAGGAGAGGTAAGTCACAACAACTAAATAAACTTAAAAGAGTGCATTTTAAGGGAGAAATTGCAGATTCTATTGCTTTATTGTACCACATTGTTGGGAATGCACAAGTTGAGTATTTTGAGGATTGGATGTGCTAGTTTATCTTGATAGTTTGTTATGAGAAAAATTTCATTGACTAGGCTGAAGTTATTTGCTTCCATTTGAATGAGAAATTAATTAATTTCCTTAAGACTGCTACCTTTTGTATGTGTTCTTACCTGACCTACATTCTAGGTAGTCAGAGATCCTTTTGGCTAGGGTTGGATCTGTAAGGAACCCCATCTTCTGATATTCTTACGTATAAATGTTTTCCTCAGTGTTGAAAAATGAGGTGTTTTCTTAGCTTAATACTCTATAAAACTTTAATATTGCTGATCTAAGTAAGTCTTTTTTTTGTTACATTTATTCTTTGTGGATGATTATCTTGATTAATCCATTTTACTGTTGTAGAATGTAGAGAAAAGTTGATAGAAGAACTAGACAAGATATTAGAAATATCACACAAGTTATACCGTGGAGAAACCCTTTCAGGAAAAAATTCCACCAAGAATTATTCTATTATTCAATCTCTGAATTACAATAGCTCCAGTTCTCGGTTGAGAATGCTTCTTCTATCTTTACCAATCTTCTTCACACCTGCAATAACAATTATGAAAACTCTATTCAACTTGAATGAGATATAGAGTCTATATGCAACCTTGTAATCTCCAAATGGTGATAATTATAATGCACAAGCTCAAGCCCTTGAAAAGGTATGCCATATTCCTTCAAGTTTAGTTATTCAGTGAAGAATAAAGCTTAAAACATGTTCTTCATGCATTTTGGTGTCCCAAACTGAAGCTACAACTTCTCCTTCACTTCGGCGATAATTCCAAAGCTCTTCCTCAAAGTTGGCACCCTTAAGTAAAGCTACTTAACTAAGCCTTCAGAAATATCTTATCATGCATGAGATGTAAATCCAATAAAGCATCTTGGGTGCCCAAGTTGGCTTCAAGTGCTTTATAGTTAACCGAAACATTTACTCAACACCATTCCCAAATAATGGTCATCCCTTGTTAGCTAGAGGTAGTCCTTATTATCTATCATACAACTCAATGTTATTTAGCCATGCATTACAAGTTAACTGAATCTAACTACATGCAACTCAAAATAACCAACATGCATGCAACTAAAGATAACTGAACCGAACTGAACTGAACTAAACTAAACTAAACTAAACTAAACTAAACTAAACTAAACTGATTCTAAACTGAACTAAACTAAACTAAACTGATTCTAAACTGAACTGAACTGAACTGAACTGAATTGAACTAAACTAAACTAAACTGAACTAAACTGAATTGATCTGAACTTAACTTAACTAAACTTCAAGCATGCAAACATCAAATCCTAACTCCTAGGATCTTTACATGCAATCAAAAGTGTTAACTGTTACTCTGTATAGTTAACTGAACACAAGGTGAGTTTCACCTTACCATGTGAGTGTCTCATGTGTCCCTATTATTTAGGAACTCACTATGGATGCCCTCACATGCTTCTTACATTTATAATTAATTACAAATGTCAATAATCATGATTATTTCATCAAATATTAACCTCATCCTAATCTTAGTGTTATTGAACACATTCCAAGAATCTAGGAGATACATGAAATAATTAATGTTTAGGATTTTCAATTGAATGGAAACCTATTTCCAGCATTCTCCCACTTGACATTATACATTGCAATTATTCTAAACAAGGAATAATAAATTTAAATCAAGTACAGGACTCAAGGCCAATGGCCTTCCTGTACCATGAGAAATTATCTGTAGGAACTAGCTTCGTAAGATAATCTATAGCATTAATTAAAGTGTCAACTTTTTCAATTAGGGCAGGTGCATGAAGTTAGTCGCATTTTTGTGGCCAAATGGGAAAAAAAATTGGAAAGACATAATGCGCTCGCATTATAACGTGAGCGCATTATGTGATTTTAAAAGAAAAAAAAAGTCAAATGTGTATCATTTTCTCTTTATTGTTTCTCACCTCTGCCCACAACAAAAAATCCTCACTTTCGTGCTCATGTTCTAGGAGGAAGGATATTTGCAAATTTCATCAAGAAAAGTTGGATTTTTTTTGCAAATATGGCACAACAACGATGGAGAGATGCAGGAGGTAAGCATTGTTTGCTATTTGTTTTGAATTTGTTAGTTTGAAATTGATTTTGTTTGTTTTTCATTAGATTTTATTTTTAAAAAAAAAAATTGTAGGAAATCCTACAAATCCTCAACAAAATCAACCTCCCCCACCATTCTCTCAATTCCCTCCTGGCACTCAAAAAAAATTTAGGAGTGAAATTGAGAACAATAGAAAACAACTTGAGGATCTTATCAGTAGGTTGAGTGATCCAAATGCTTCAACCACATAAAGAATCCTTCTAGAAAATTCATTGAAAGACATGTTTAAAAATGTAGATATAATCACCCAACAAATATCTGGATGGAAAGATAGGAGGCAGATAGCCAGGGCATATTATGCAGACAAATTGTCATATAAACAAGTAAAATATTTAAAAATTACTAAAGGTGATTTGTGCTATTTATTCACTAACCCTAAAACAAATCAAAATCTTACCCTCAATGAAAAGAGGTTTCCTATTCATTGGTGCCACCACCAAGGGATTAAGAACCATTTTTATGAAAGATGGTATATGATCTTTGATTACCCACCGTGCAATAATTGTGAAGTCCCCCAATATTTTCTTAGGAAACTATACAGTGAATTTGTATTGAACCAAATCCAAAATTATTTTGATATGAGGGAGTTCCAGGGGAGAGGTGGGGGGTCAGCTCAGGATAGGCCCAGTGCACAGTCGGATCCTACACGGCAAGGGAGATGACCTCTTGCTAGGCCACCTTGTGAGCAGATTATGATGCCTATCATTGCGAAGGAGAGTGTCGACATAGAGACATTCCAGGCGATCACAACTTTTCCCCAGAGTGTCATCTATCACACTAGCCCTATTGTACAACACCATCCAGGGGAGTCTTCAGGTGGTGGCCTTCAAACCCATGTGTGTCAATCTTGCAGGGCGACTTGTCGTATGACCCTACTGGCACTCAAGAGGGTGCTATACAGGATCCATATGCTACTACGCAGCCTGATCTGTATGCATCTACGAGGATGGAGAGGATGGCTGACATTTTGCATGATGCATATGGCATCGACAGTCAGGTAAAATTCAGCATGTTCATGAGTTTAATTTATTAAATTTTGATTGTGAAATGCAAGATTAACTAATTTAGTTTCACTATTTTAATAAAATTGTAGGATCACAGTGTAGAGACTAGATACACCAGTCATCCACCTACTTATTTTTGTAGTACACCTATCAGTGGGGTATGTAAAGTTAGTAAACAATTATAAATTTATTACATGTCTTAATAGCATTGTTTTACAAATGGTATTTTAATATGTGATTTTGGATGTTGAACAAGGTACTTTTGGATGTTTCAAGGAAACACCTCCGAGTGCCAATAGATTTGATCAAAAGTTCATGGAGGTAATCTAGAATTTAAAGAGAACTTAAGTAATGAATTCTAAGTTTAATAGATTTGTGTAGTTTATATTCATATTGTTGGTTACGTTGCATTACACATCATTCAAACTCAAAGCATTACTTTAAGTTGGATAACTAATAATCAAAAATATATTTGTTTTTAATACTTTTACTCAAAATTTTGTTCATTAGATCTCATACGTTATAAGTCATCACATGGATCGCTATTGTAACTTTTTTTTGATTGAATAATTTGTTGTTTTATTTTCAGATGTTGGTGATAGAAACACTGCTAAATGTTATGAGGGCAATGGATATTGGTGTTTCCTCTGCTATACAATCCTCAATGGATTTGATAGGGGAGGTATGAGGAAAATTAATAAATTTCAATTTACATTCATTGTTATAGATGAACTAGTTCTAGTGAAAAATCAAACCATTATTGATTCGTAGTTTAATTCCTATTTGGATGGTTCATATAGGGCTTGAGCATGCCTGAGCATCAGCGTGCAAATATTTCCATTGACGAGAGTGATCGTGAGATGGCCATAAGTGATTATTTTGTTAAATATATTAATTTTTATAATGTAATTTCTATATATTAATGTCTTTACTTCTTATTGTAACAGTTGAAACTTCACCAGGAGCTAAACACTAGGAGGAGCAGCAAGAGCACTCCTTGAGAATAACAGAAATGGGTGACATAATTATCACCATCGGATCGCCTAGAAAAGGGAAAGAAAATTGTATTTGAACCAGAGCATGGAGAGAAATGAATTTTGAATGCACAGAGCCCTTTGTTGTATGCCTACATGGAAATTTTGTATGTATTTTGTGTTGGATATATTTGACATTGTATGCCTATATGGCATTCTCGTAAGCCTATATGGCTATTTTATAACTATATTTTATACTTATATCGACATATATTGATGTATGCGTACATGGCTATTTGCTTAATACACATCTTTTTTATCGATGCTATCCATATTTGCAAATTATAAATTCATGGTTCAATAGATATGAGTTACGTGTATTCAAGTGTATACTTTACAACTTACACACATATAATTTTTGACTTACGTACATGAAAATTGAAAAGTGTGAAAATTTATGTGTTTGGAAGTCAAATGTAAGCCAATTTTGCAATTCTTAGTTCTTGTATACTCAATTTTATGGACTTATATTCCTTCCTAGCACATATTGTGAATATTTCTCATATGGTGCAGAAGATAGATTCCTCATTTTTAAGCCACTCATAGCAAAGAGATTCACAATAAGACTTTAGCATTGGAACACTACTCCATACTTCTCTTGTTTAGACCATAAAGGATTGAAAATTCTTAATTTCATGCAATGATAGTCGTGAGATGATAATTTATATAACCATGCCTATTTTGAAACTTTGCATCTAATAATGTATCAACAAGAACTTAAGAAGTGTTGCATAAGAGTGTTAGGTTTGATAGGCCTTCTCTTCCCTAAGGGAGGAGAGCAAGTGCATCTTGAATTTTGAACAAAATTTTAAGAAGCAAACATTTTACCTAAAAGCTTCAAACCTAGATGACATATTTGGCTAAGTCTATCTTGAAAATCATCAATGCACGTTCAAACTCTAAAGGAGATTCTCCCTGAAAAGCAAACTGTACCCTTTTTCCCAAGGAAAGAAATTGCAACAAGTTGCATGTGATTTATCTTATTTCTTTCTCACAGTTCCTGGTCAATAATTCATGGCTCATGATAGTTCCGTTCCAAGGAAAGGACACCCAAAAAATCACTGAGATTCTTCTATGATCTGCAAGAAAAAGGTTTTGGCTCTTTCACAATGTAAATAATTATGTAACACTATTTTCTTGTTTTCCTTCCACACAAAAAATGTTCACACTTTTCAGATTGATCAATGATCAATAATGGCTGATTGTAAACACTTGACATTTTTATGTTTGAACTTTAATTTATAATTTTGTATCATGACATTCAAGTAGATCACTAATATTTTAATATTTCACTATGAAAGTGGTGGTGTATTTTTTCTATGTTATTTGACTATTAATATGGTGGTGTATTCTGAACTTGATTATGGCTGAAAATATGTATATATTTTTTAATTTTATATGTTTTTGTATTACAAAACCCAAAAGAAACCCAACCCCCCAAAAAAAAATTCCTAAACCAGCGAACCAAGTTCTCGAACCAGATCCCAAACCCAAAAACAAAGCGGTAACTTAGTAAAAAATAGATTTTGTAGTTTATATTCATAACGTTGATTACATTTCATTGTACATCTTTCAAATTGAAAGCATTGCTTCACACTTCATAACTAATAACTAGATGTTGATAGATGACAAAATGTCAATTACAATGTAGTTTTTACAAAGTCAACCTAAGCAGTTATGCAATTACTTCACATTGCATAACTAATAACTAGGAGTAGTTGCCAATTGCATTTGGTTTTCATGGCATTCTATGAGACCACATTTCTTTGAGGCATTTTCTCAAATAGTTCACTACCTTGTCTATACTACCACATTTTTCATAAATGTCTACCAATGCATTTTTTCAAATAGTTCAACTGTTTCCTTGTTGCTATGGTTGAAAGCCTAAAACAAGTGCTTTTGAACAAGCTATGGATGCTTGGAAAAAATCTATCAAAAGCATAATAGTAAGCAATATCATAGACAAGGCAGTGAACTGTTTGAAAAAATGCCTCAAAGAAATGTGGTCTCAATGGTGATGGAATTCCATGACAATCCACAACAATTTTCTTGTCGTGGCATTCGTCATGCCATTCCATCACCATGAGACCACATTTCTTTGGGGCATTTTTTCAAAGAGTTCACTGCCTTGTCTATGCTAACACATTTTTCATACATGTCTATCAAAGAATTTTATCAAATAGTTCATTGTCTTGCTGCTATGGCTAAGAGCCTAAAATAGGTGCTTTCGAACAAGCTATGGATGCTTACAAAAAATCTATGATAGCATAATAGTAAGAAACAAGCTGATGCAATACAAAGATTGCCAAACCAATCAACAACTTAGGGGACTCTTGTCTCAAACTCATCTTGGAGAAGATCAAACAAAATTTCAAAATTTCATCAGAAATCTACTTTTCATCCACTCAAATTCTCTTATCATTCATCATTCATCCTTCCACAAATCTGTCTTCCAATCGACTCATTCAAAGCAAAAAACTATTTTAGAAAATTTTGATTCAATCAATTAAATCAATATGTATTTAAAAAACACCATTTTCAACAAGGCACTCTTCCATTCAATCAATTCATTCAACTTGTCCCAAATAGTCAATCCATCATTACAATTGGCTTTCAAACTTTTACCAGATCATCAAAAACTCAGAATAACTTATATTGAAGAAATAAGCAGTTTTTAGTCTAAACGCTATCAAAAAGGCTACTAAAATAGGCATGATTTTCAAAGAAAACCCCCTTCAAACATTCCAAAAATACTTAAAACCTCAAAAAAGTCATTAGTCATAACACAAAACTCCCAATTTATCCATTTTCAGGGATTAAAAGACTCCTTTTTACAGTATATTGACAAACCCTTGTTTATAGGGTGAAAAACTCAAAAATCAATGAGGGTTTCCTGTATAGGCTACATGCAAACCTCAAAACCTCCAGCCAACCATTGGAACATATCAAAATACATCTGAAAAGGAATTTGGAAACATCTTCTAACCCTTGCACTTTTTCTTTCTCCACTATCATGCTGGAAACTGTTCATTTTGACTGGAAAACTCATAATTTCCTATGTACTAGCAGCTCCTTCAAGGTATTCTTGATTTTTCCTCCACTCAAAAACATCAAAACATAAAAAAATAACCTATCCCTAACCTACTCCACCAATCTACCTGACCTACATTGGTGGAGTAGTGTGTAAATGCCTTATAAGACTCAAAACTCAATGCACAAGATTTCAGACCGAGCCATAATAAGAATGCTCAAACAAACATTAAATTTAATGTATTCCTTCCCAAATGGATGCAAAAAATTGGTGATTCCCCAAACTACTGGAAACAATCTAAATTTGAACCCTAAACTCTTGCACAATCTGTACAAGTTAAGAAACAACTAAAAAACACAGAAAATAAGCTAAAACAGGAAACTCTTTGTTAATTTAATTCTTCCAAAATACAATGATCTCTTTGCTCGGCCTTTACAATGCTTTTAAAGAAGTTTCCAACCATCAACTACCTCTTCATCTTCCTTGAACGACCTATGACTCATCCTCTTCCTTGATTTTCTTGATTTTCTTGTTTTGTCTCTTCACATTCTTTCTTTTTCTCTCTTTTACATATTTAGCATTTTGACAATATTACACTTTGTGCTTTTTCATGCCTTGATTACATTTAATTTTGGAATGACATGGACTTAAATACATTTTTGAAAACTTATCCTTTTGAAGGCATTACATGACCTAGGTGTTCCTGCACCACAAGCTATGGTCTCATGGTTTTTATTCACATCAACGTGATTTGATTCACATTTTTTTTACATGAAAATCAACTTGAACTAGATTTGTATTATGGAGCTATATTAAGTTGCCACTTCAAAAATTGATGTAACAATGATACAAAATAATGTTTGAGACTACAAGAAGGCATCAAAATGGCTAGTGTACTAAACAAATTATTATGATTTATGAATAATGTTGATAACTCTACTCAATTGGTAACTCTACTTAGTTGGCTTCTTTTTTCAAAATCATACAAATTGAACCCTAGCATCAATAGACTCTACATATCAAGCTACCACAATTCAGGTTACATCAGGCCCATATCACTGAGACACAACCTGAACAATAGGAGGAATGGCCTATTTCAACATACTACACTCAAACCCTTAAGGGATCGATCTGGTTGAACGTAGCTCAGAGCGATTCCACGTGTTTGGGTATGAAAGAGGACCATTCCTAGCATAAACATGCCTACTCAGATTCGTTGGAATAGTCTATTTGGTCACACAAGTTACATAACAAAAATTGCACCACCTTGCAACTTTCCACTGCTTGCATTTGACACTTTTTCCATCAACTGAAAATTAGACACCACGGGAAAACCACTCTGATATAATGAAAATAGAGAGAGGTTATTATAGAGGAGCCCAACATGATCCCATAGGATTAGACAAGAATTTTATAAGCATCATAGTGTCCGAGTAACCTCATGTTGAATTTTGCAGCCATTTTGCCCTTTGGACCCTCAAGGGATCAATCCAGTTGAATGTAGCTCGGAGCAATTCTGCATGTTTGGGTGTGAAAGAGGACCATTCCTGGCATAAACATGCCAATTTGAACGTATTGGAACAGTCTGTTTGGTCACACGAGTTGCATAACAAAAACTGCACCACCTTGCAACTTTCCACTGCTTGCATTTGACACTTTTTGCATCAACTGAAAACTAGACACCACGGGAAAACCACTCTGAGATAACAAAAACTGAGAGAGGTTATTGTAGAGGGGTCCAACATGATCTAATAGGATTAGAAAATAAGTTTATAAGCATCACGGTGTCTGAGTAACCACATGTTGAAGTTTGCAACCATTTTTCCCTTTGGACCCTTAAGGGATCAATCCGGTTGAACGTAGCTCGGAGCAATTCTGCGTGTTTGGGTGTGAAAGAGTACCATTCCTAACATAAAAAATCCTATTCAGACACTTTGGAATAGTCTATTTGGTCACACGAGGTTCAAAACAAAAATTGCACCACTTTGCAACTTTCCACTGCTTCTATTTAACACTTTTTCCATCAACTGAAAACTGGAGACTATGGGAAAACCACTCTGAGATAACAAAAAATAAGATAGGTTATTGTAGAGGGTCCCAACATGATCTCATAGGATCATACAAGAGATTTATAAGAATCACGATGTCCGAGTAACCTCATTTTGAAGTTTGCAGCCATATTGCCCTTTGGACCCTTAAGGGATCGATCCGGTTGAACATAGCTCTGAGTGATTTTGTGTGTTTGGGTGTGAAAGAGTACCATTCCTAGCATAAAAATTCCTATTTAGACACATTGGAATAGTCTGTTTCTTCACACAAGTTGTAGAACGAAAATTGCACCACTTTACAACTTTCCACTGCTTCCATTTGACACTTTCTTCATCAACTGAAAAATGGAGACTACAAGAAAACCACTCTAAGATTAAAAAAAACTGAGAGAGGTTATTGTATAAGGTCCCAATGCAATCTCATAGGATTAGATGAGAAGTTTCTAAGGGTCACTGTGTTCGAGTAACCTCATGTTGAAGTTTGCAACCATTTTTCCCTTTCGACTCTTAAGGGATCGATCCGGTTGAACGTAGATCAGAGTGATTCTGCATGTTTGGGTGAAAAAGAGGACCATTCCTAGTGTAAACATTCCTATTGAGATGTATTAGAATAGTTTGTTTGGTCACACAAGTTGCAAAATGAAAGTTGCACCACTTTGCAACTTTCCATTGCTTCCATTTGACACTTTTTCTATCAACTGAAAATTGGAGACTACAGAAAAACCACTCCAAGATAATAAAAATTGAGATAGGTTATTGTAGATGGGCCCAACATGATCCCATAGGATCAAATGAGAAGTTTCTAAGTATCACGGTGTCTGAGTAAGCTCATGCTGAATTTTGTAGTCATTTTGCCCTTTGGACCCTTAAGGGATCGATCTGGTTGAACATAGCTCGAAGTGATTTCGCATGTTTGGGTACAAAATAGGACCATTCCTAGTGCAAAAATTCATATTCAGATGTGTTGAAATAATATGTTTGGTCAAACGAGTTAGAGAATCAAAGTTGCATGACTATGCAACTTTTCACAAGGCAAAAAGACAACTAACCTTCAAATCTTGCTTCCAAACTTTTACAAGACCTTGGTACACTTTATTCATCTTTATTTTGACATGAACAAAGCTAAAACACCTTCTTTCAACACGGTTTAATCATATTTCACAATTGGTTGCACTAGAAGTCCAAATTTGCTTGTAAGTGCTAAAACACTAAATCAGGTGTAACATGCAAACCACAATGAATCTTTACATGATAAATACATTTTAGGGTACCTATTTTGGCCATTAAAAACATATATCATTTTTAGATACACTTATTTTGGAACACATGCCTGTTGTCCCAACTTTTTTGCTTCTAAAGAGATAAAAATGTTAGAAAACAAAGCCTTTTGGTATTTTTTCAAAAGTATGATTGCCAACAACATACAACATTCACAAGGACTTTTTGAAGGTATATCAACTGATGTAGAGAAGGGTGGAGGAATACAAATTCAAACTTAAGAACCAAGAAACCAACTCAGGTTCATATATCTAATCCAACTTCTATAAGGTCAGCACTATAGTCTTCCAATTCACCATTGAACAACTAAAAAACCAATTCCTTAAAGAGAATTGTAAGAACATCCATTGATCATCCAAATAACATGAAAACATGAATGAGAGATATATCTAAGAATGTACGGGTCCGTACAGGTGAAGGAAACTTTGAAAATACAGTAAAATCAGAAAATATAGTGAAAAATAAGAAATAAAGCATTGAAAACTCTGAATCAAACATTAACCAAACTTTCTATATTGAATAATGAGCCTTGAATGTACTTAAAATAACAAATACAATGACTCCATGCCCAAACTAGTGACCTTATGATGGCCTCACTACATCATCTTGACCCTTACATTATGAATTTACATACATTTTCACATTTAGGCCATTCAAGGCTTCATTACACCAAATTGACAACATGCTAACATGACATTGCAACCTCATATCCTACCAACCCAGATTGACTTAAAACACTTCCTAATGGTCCTTGTGACCTTATCACAACATTCTTCATGGACTACAAATCAAAATTTACAACTTGACCACCTTGTGGTCCTGATTGTCCTTGGTGTTCCTACACCATAAACACCCTACTATAACCCTACTCCACTTATCTACAAGGCTACTTCAGTGGAGTATGCTTTATTTCTTTACTTGACTCTCAAAACCTCAAATTGAAGGTTCCAAACTGAATTTCAGAAAATGTGCTCTAATGGTGGAAAAACTCAATGTATTTTCTTCTAGATGGACTCAAAAGAAACCTAATTCTCTGTATTATCTTAATCTACAAAGGACAAGACCTAAATCAATTTTTACTATTTTAGTTATAGATACACAAAGAAAAGAATAAAAAGAAATAGCTCATCCAAAATAGATGGAAGGCACTTACAGATAGGCATGGCAGTCTCTCAACTTAGTCAATCTTGGTCATACATCTTCACTGGGAGTTCCAAGATACCTATTGCACACAACACCTCTCATGAATAGAATTTATTGAAATTTGAGATGCTCTTATAATGTCTATGTCATATGTGGTAATGATAAGGTTAAATTCAAATGAATAACTTGAAATTGTCTCATCAAGCTTCGCACACACTTTTGTAATGGCTTAAAATCATAATTGAGATTTGTCAAGATCATCAAAATAAGGATGTTGCATTGCTTTTCTGCTTGAGATTCTCTTGGATGGCTCATAAATTTTCATTTTATACAAGGGGACACCAATCAATGTTTGTCTGGTTACATATAGATACACAAAGTAAAATAAGATGATAGCATTGGCATCAACCAAATTGACATGGATGCAAATATAAATTAATAAGAACTGTTGTGCATATACTTACAAATTAATCCAATAAACCATCCGGGTCTTCTCTACTCTTTATTGTGTCAAGTTTTGCCTCATGGTTAGACTCATAGACCTTACACAAGGTCTTGTTCAAAGGTATACCCCCATATTTTCTCAAATGAACATTGGATGCCACGACAAGGTTTGAGTAATGAAAATTTTTACGATGCATGTCAAATTCCTCAAACAACCAATGTTTAACACTCTTATGTGGGTACCTTCTCAGCCACGTTCCAGTAACAACAACTGAGCCTGTAGGGTATTCAATGTTTTCTCCATCTATAATTGGGGCTTCCAGTTTCTTTTTTGCCTCAACACAACAACACAAGTAATAGTTTGTACCCTCTTCATTGTCTCCATCTCCAATAACTGCATAAACATGTCCTGCATTTATATGTGCGACATATCTCTTGAAATTAGTCAACATTGTGAATATAGTACAAAGTAAGATAACAATATGGAATTTCAAATACTAAGCAAGTAGATATATTACCTGGTTGAACTAGATTTGATACATGGTCAAAGTCGACCGATGATTCCATCTGTGTTAGTTTCAATGCCATCAGAGGGCAATACGTGTGATGTGGGCTAAGATAACTTTTCGACCATTTGTCAACCCACTCCCCTAACTCACAATCATTTCAGGCTTGCATTGTACATGAAGAAAAAAAGCATGCCATCTCACGTGTATCGATACTCCATGAACCTGCATTTGAGCTAAGGAAAGAGTGCAACTCACTCGATCCTATTAGTGTACAACAATCCTCATATGGTTCAATGTTAGTATCATCCAACAACCAAAAATATCTATGAAATGAAGATGTACCTTCATTACCTGGACCCATCGAACCATTACACCACTCGACGATTGATCATGCATCTGTCAACTGTGCACTGTCTTTATACTTTAACTCTTCTCATGCTAATGCTCTTTTCATGCATGTTCCTACATTGTCATGCTCCCCCTTTCCATGTCTGGCCTCACAAATGTTCTACATATGTTGAACACGTGTAGTGACATGCATCCTACACAACCAGTAGAACATGCACGTGTTCTTGAACTGTGTTGCACAGTTATCTGACCATATTATATGCCGACCATATGATATGCCCCTCTGAGTCAAATGATTGTAGAACATCTAGAAGCAACCTTACATGAACTCTGGAGAATGTGTGTGATCATCACTAATATAAAAGTGATACTCCCTCAATACCTTCCTTTCATCCTCTGTACTTTCAACTACATGTATGAATACTATGTGCACAAATATCGAAACCTATGTGGAGTTGTAATACTATGAGTACACCTCACGCTGTGGCTATGGAGTGTAGTTCTCTGCAAAGTCAACCACTGATACTATGCTACCAAGTGGAAAGGTTTCCTTGCATAGCTTTAATTGTGTGTCCAGCCATTAGGCTCTATGGGTATGCCTTGCATACTCATACACTAGGTTCTCACGAAACATGGACATGAGCTGATACACTAGAATCTTTTGAATAACCAACTCACACCTTTTTTCTTCAGACCCACCTTTTGTAGCATATGCCACTATTTTATACTTCCCGAACTCTACTAGTTTTTGTTCCACCTCATATGTTGACATACTAGCATTTGTTGCAAGCCACCGCAATGCTCGCATGAACCGTCCAAGCATGCTATCCTATAGAATATTGGCCATCCTATATCTCACATAAATTTTTTGATAAGAACTCTCTTGAAGATTTTGGTGAGGCTTCTATGCCACAATCCTACAAAACATTGTTAGTATGCAAATGTAAACATATAGAACGATAAACATCATAATGGTTAGAGAATTCAATATGTAGTTTACATCAACAAGTAGTGCATGTGTGAATTATCTTGACATAAAAAGGTTTAATCATTTCAAAAAATCTTTGAGAAATACTAATTTGAGGATAAGAATTTTGAAATTTATGAAAAAATTGGGTTTGAGTCGTATCCAAAAAATGCTTTGGATGTGGCTCCACCGATTTATTCAATGATTCTCCTTTTTACTTAATGACATCCCTTTGATTCAAAGATGGCCTTGTATTATTCTTCCAATAATCTTCAATTAGTGTTCTCAATGCTTCAACAACTTTTTTATCTTTGTGTGGCAGTCTCCCCGAGAATGCCCATAATTCATTTGAATCTGTGCCCTCAATTCTTTGCCACCTTTGAACAGCTTTTGATAAAGTTTTTCTACTAATTCCCATTTTTTCACTTGTCTTTTTAATAAGGCGAGATCTCTTTTTTTGATAGCTTACCAAAGTCAATGTAATGACACATTGGGTGACATTACTATCCTTTGAGAGTGAGGTCTTACCAACACTATCATAAGCATCCATTAGATTCTTCACAATAGTGTTTTCACTTGATGCATTCGATGTTCTCAACCCAAGAGTCTTCATGATGTTTCTGTACTTTAAACCTCGCATCATTTGAACAAATAGTTGACATCTTGCAGTCTCATTTAGCCTTTCAAAGAGCATTTGCCAAATCTTATCAGCATATCTTCTACAAGTGCGTTCTGGAATCTTACCTTCCATGTGCTGCAAAATATCGTCATCAATATTAATCAAAAACTTTGGCTTTCTTAGCAAAATTCTAGGTCGTGTTCTCTTAGGTACATGTCTCAACATTAGCAATTTCATCAATATTTAATTGAGGTGGGCTAGATTGTGTACCTTCGATCGAGGGTGGAATAGAAGACATACCTTGAGGTTCACGTGGGGATGATGGCATACCTTGTTTGTCAACTCCGAGTGATGATATACTCTCAACTTCAGATGTGGTGGATGGTGTCCAACCATACTCACTTATGGTAGATGGTGTCCCTCCATATTCGCTTGTGCTTAATGGTGTCCCTTTGTATTCACTTGTGGTAGAGGGTGTGTCTCCAACTATGATATCTGCATCTCCCCTAGCACGAATCTTTTGCATTCGTGCCCTTTGTACTGCAAATTTATTTTCTCTTTTTGATAGTTGAGGTTCCTCTTCAACTAGCTTGTTTTCATCAATTGCTCCCAATTTCCTCTTTTCACGATATTCCCTCATCCATTTTTTCTCTTTATCTATGATGGCTTGGAGCTGATCATCTATTATTTTTTTCCTTTTAATAGTTCATTTCTTTGGCATGATGAATAATTTTAACTATGCAAAAAGTGCTAAGTTGTCAAATTAACTAATTGAAAGATTTGGAAGCATAACTCAATGAAATCTTTGGAAGAATACACAAAGAAAGTCAATAAAAGCTAGTTTGTATAACTGTTTGACAAAATAACTCAATGATAGCTTTGGAAGCATACACAAAGAAAGTCAATGAAAGCTAGTTTGTATAATTGTTTGACAAAATAACTGAATGATAGCTTTGGAAGCATACACAAAGAAAGTCAATTGTTAAATTTAACAAAATGCCTCAAAGAGATGTGGTTTAAAAATTTAATAGGAAAGTGTATCAAATTGTGTGATTTAAAATGTCCATTGACAACGTAAGGTTGTAACATGACAAACTGGTGCAGGAGCACCTAGGTCATGAAATTCCTTCAAAAGGCTAATTTTTCCAATTTGTAATGTTCAAGTAAATATGAAGAGTGAAGGTCATTAAATGATTAATTTCAATGTATTTACACCATGAAATAGGTCACTAGGTGATATTATTGAAAAGTTTCTTTTTATAACAAAAGTTGTCAATTATTGTAAAAAAGTAAAATTGCACAAAAGCAGGAAGGTGAAGAGTCTTTTTT